>JAHWFP010003258.1:0-12445 GCA_023313725.1 Lithobius niger
ATTAAAATGGAAGTATAGCATTTATGTGCACGGAGAAAGTTCTAGCTTCATCCCTCTTCCATTTCGTAACTATGAGCAAGGCATTAATTTCTCCATTTCCCCTCCACCACACCCCGCAAACATCAACAGGGACATACCCTTCTAGAGGTTCGTGATTTAGGCTTCCCACTTCAAAACATTTGAGACTTTGGTCATGTGGAAAATCATTTTCTGGCTGCCAGAGATGTAAAAAATCAAGATTTAAACAAATTTTTTTTTTCCTTTTTAGTTCCAGGCTTATTCAGACCCAACTCGCTATTTTTTTTCATAAATGTCACTTGGTCTACTGTGAAAATTCATTTTTAAAGTTGAAAAATCACGTTATATCACGCTTATATCAACTTTTTTTTGTTTAATTTTCTTAACTTTTTAGTTTTTACAATCAAATCATGCAATTTTATAAGACGCACAATTTCTCATTATATCGTTTGCACTTAAATAATAATGTGGATGTCATGAGACAAGTTTTTGTTCCAATTTTTTTTTTGTGGCAATTAATTACCAAGTGAAAAAGGTACCGAAGTCCCAATCAGGGTAGTTGTGTTTTTTTTTTTCACAGAATAGTGTATCTTGTGGGCTATTCTTACAAGGGCAGTCTTCATTGCCGACTGTCTGTTTCATTTAGTTTAATATTGTATTTTTTGTTTACCGGTGGTTAAAAAAAATAAAAGTGTATACAATTGGACAAGTCCCTACAGTGGCGTGTACAGACTAGGGTGGGCCCATGGCACAGTACGAAGGGTGGGACCCTACGTGGAGAACATTGATTATAGTGTGTCCCAGAGAGGGGGATCTGGGGGGAAAAACCCCAGAAGTTGGAAAATTTTTTGAAAATCCACATTAAAATTCTGCAAAATGCTTAACTTTGAAACCCAATATTATCAGCAACGGTTGGTGTTAAGACCTTGCTTTTAGTTTGCTTGCATTTAATGGATGGGCCGGGGCCCACTGGCACCTGCCAGTCTGATTCTATGGTGTACACGCCACTGTACCCCTACGTACAGTTTCTAGTTGTCGGCACAAATTTCTACTACCTGTAAATTTGATTGCATTCAGTTCCTGAGTGCTCTTTTGTGACTTGAAGTTTTTTCCCTCTCCTGATAAGACCAGTGCTCAACCCACTGCGCATGCGTCACCATGTGCAGCCTTCCTATAAAAGCAGACATCTCGCCCCTGGCGGCCATCTCTTTTCCACAAGCTCGGCTTGTGCGCATCGCCTCAAGACTCTCCTGATCCTTTGCCCATTGAAAGTGCCCGGATGTTCCTTCGCAAGACCTTCGCGAACGCTCGCCTTCGTTCTTCATTTCATAACGTGCCTCCGTTGCAAGCTCAAAGCCTTCGCCGAACGCCACACACGATAATCCTTCATTGAAGGCTGTTCCTTCGCCTGAATCTACACAAGGCAGCCTTCGTGGTAGCTGCCATTTTGGATCATTCGTCCCTTCCTTCGCCAGCTTGCCCACCACCTGCAGACCCAAGCATTGTTGTCCTGCCTTTGCCAAGGCCTGTCACCTGAACTTCCGTCGTTGAAGACTTCGTAAACATAGCTACGCAACGTTCTTCCCCACTTTCTGTTATTCTCATCTCCAATTCACACTGTTTCAATCTGAACACCTTCACCAAACATCCTGAAGCCTTCGTCGAATGTCTCGTCACTGACCCTTCGTTACTAGCTTGTCAAGAGCGTTTGCCGAACGTAACACGTGAAGAACCTTCGTCGAAGGCCTCTCACGTGCACTTCCTTCGTCGAAGACTTTGTTCGCATGCATCGCAATGCAACGTCAACATTCTGCCCTGATTTCTGCACCCTCTTCTACAATTCACACTGTGTGTCAACCTGAACATCTTCACCATACTCCCTAAAGCTCTCGTTGAACGTCTCGTCACAAGTCTATCAAGAGCGTTTGCCGAACGTCACACTCGTTTAACCCTCGTCAAAGGCCTCTCCCCTGAACTTCCTTCGTCAAAGACTTCGTTTCGCATGTATCGCAGCGCTCGTCCGCTTCACCAACTCCTTACGCTCAACGTCAATGTTCTTCTCTGCCTCCCGCACCTTCATCTCCAATTCACACTGTGATTCGACCTGAAGACCTTCACCAAATGCCCCGAAGCCTTCATCGAACGTCCCACTACTGACCCTTCGTCAGAAACCTGTCTTGACCGTTCGCCGCACGTCACACTTTCTGAACCTTCGTCGAAGACTATGTTCGCAAGCATTGTTGCTCTGCCTCCTCCTATTCGTCCTTCAACTTCGGCAATTCAACAACGCTCAACCGCGTGACCAACTCCTGGCACTCAACGTCAATGTGCGTGACTTCCTCTGCATCTTCATTTCCAATTCACACTTGATTCAACCTTATAACCTCCACCGTACGCCCTGATGCTCTAATCAAACGTCTCGCCACTGACCTTTCGTTGGAATCCTGTCAAGACCGTTCACCAAACGTCTGACTTGTAAAACCTTCGTGGAAGGCCTCTCAGCTCGTCAACGACCTTCTCAACGACCCGTCTGGAATTTGAAAACATCTGATAAAGAAATCCTCTCCATTGTCTCCCATGACCTTCGTCCTTCTTCACAACACTCCCCCACCATGGGAATTCTCAATTCATCCTCTGCCTCAACCTCTGAAGTAAACATACTCCTCAGGAATGACGCCATCTGCCTGATTATTTTAACTTGACCTCGGCAGCTCGATCTTTTTCAAACCACACGCATCCTGTGTCGAATGGACGACCCTCAATCTCAAGCCACTTAACAAATTCAGGCACAACACCCACCTCAAATAAGGGTGCGCTCGACCATACCCAACCTTCGTTACCTCAACAAATGGATAATTTCCTCCAACCTAGAAGATGCCAGCCTTCATGTCCCAACACACCCAACTTTTGCTACATGAACCTGAACAAGGTCACGTATTCATGACCCTCCCACTTGGATCGAACACCGTTCCTCGCACTTTCACTCAGATTCTGAAACCTGCACTCTGCCAGTCTCCAACGCCACCTGAAAACAGCAAATGTGTTCTTGGGTGACCGGCTCCTCTTCAACTCCGGACCTCATGAAGCCCACCATCATCCCCCCATTCTCAACCCTACTTGATGTTACTTCCAACCTGCTGAAAGCTTCCATCATAAATCCATAAACTAAACGATGGACCGATCTCCTAGCATTTGGGTAATCTCCCATCCGTTCAACAACCCACACACTCGCATCTTCGATCTCTCTCTTTGGCAAATGAACTCCATAACTGACCTTCTCCCAACCCATGACATCAGGGTTGGAAAAAAATGATGATTTATATTTTAAAAAATCCAAAAAATCAGATTTTTTCTATTTAAATCGGATTCTTTTGATTTAAATCGGATTTTTTTGATTTATATTGACTTTGTTTATTAAAAAAAACTTTACAAAAACCGAACTAAATCGAGCATATTTAGCAAAACAATTCGAAATTAAAAGACTTATTTAAGGATTATTTGTTTAAGAGTTTCACAAGAAACACAAATTTAGCTGCCTTTTCAACTCCTAAACGGTTACGCAGTTTAGAGTGCACAAGATTAAACGACGAAAAAACATGTTCAATTCTTGCAGAAGATGCGACCGCAGTCATAAGTTGATTAACGCATTCCATATCACGAACCTGCATACGTCTTTCTTCATTGCTTTGAAAGAATTAACCACTCAACTGCGGTGACAGCTGACACCGCCGATTTATTGAACATGGCCCCCTAAAATGGTTCTGCACGAGCTTGAAATTTCATTACTAAAGATAGCAATGTAGGTGTCTCTGCATACTTTTCCTCAGCAAACTCAAGTGCAGCTTCACTTTCTTCATGTGACAAGGTCCCGACTGGCAATCGTGGATCCAATAGGTTAACCAAAAAATGAGCAGGTGTGAATGCCATGTTGTAACGTTTACGGAATTCTCGTTTGTCTTTGTCATTCAAGATTTTAATCAATTTTTTTCTAGATCCTTCCATATAACAACTGCATCCGATATAGTGCAGCTATTTTTCTGCATACTGTCCAGAGCAACAGCAATGGGTATATTCAGCAGGTCTTCTGCATTCCTTTTAATTCCTAAATTAAGAACCTTGTTTCTAATGTCCATATCTACAACGTCTCTATGTTCTTCACATATTTTCATCAGCACTGGCCAGTTCTTTATGTAGCTTTCTAAGCAATCTGCGAGGGTGTTCCAACGTACATCTTGTGGCATCACCAGCCCAGGTCCCTTGCCTTCAGCAGTCAAGTATGCTCTAGGCAAATGGTGGTTACGAAAAAATTGAACAATTTGAACCACATGTCCTTTCACACCATGTATTTCTAAATCTTTTGCAAGCAAATTCAAAATATGTGCTGAGCACCCATACGTTAAGACATCAGCTTCATCATTCTTTTCCAATTCATTCCTCATCATTGTCATGTTGGAAGCATTGTCACTTACAAAGCTAGGCACTTTGCACTTAAATTGCTTTTCTGTCTTCTTAATAGTTGCCAGTGTAATATCCGTAAGGTATTCTCCTGTATGAGAGTTCCCCGAAGTATCAATGGTTTCAGTCAAGTAAACATCGCCAGATTGAGTTGTTACACATGCTACACAATAGGTTTGTTATGAACATTTGACCACCCATCGATGCACATAGACACAATTTGATTTTCAAGAATGCTAGAACAATTATCAATTTCTTCCTGGTAAACAGCTTCAAGAAGGGGTCCAGCAATGTCTTTTCGTGTCGGAGGAATGTAACCTGGACGAAGCATGTTGTAGGCTTTAATCACTTCTGGCTTATCTATGGCTCGGAAAGGTGTATTTGTTGCATAAATACCGCGGGCTATTTGTTTGTCTATTACAGTTTTTTCTTGCTTAGATGTTTTGCTCACAAATGAGTCCATTGGCTTAATTTTTTTTAAGTAGTTTACGAGAAGAGGAATTGGGTGAGCCATCAGTCGTCTGCCTCTTAGGGGTGTATGGTGTGCCTTCAGAAAGTTGTACCCGAGATGTGGAGGGCTGGGATTGGGTTACAGGGCCAACTACTGCATTGGAACTTTCTAATTCTAAGGAGGCATCTCCAGAAACATCTTCAGTTTCATCTTCATTAGATGCTGAAAAACACTTTTCTTTATGGGCTTTAAGCCTAACAACAAGCCCTTGCAATGTTTTTCCACAAGCTTTACATTTGGCTTTAACTCTGACTCCTTTGTCAGTTGTGGTCTTTTCCTCTTCAAAATATGCCCAAATGTGGTCTTTTTTTACGTCCTGACATTGACATCTTCAGAATCCAATATAGTTAGTTTTACTTTCCTTTCCTACTCTTTGATATGAACTGCAGCTTAACTTTTACACCCAGTCAGTAGTTCACACCAGGTCAGCTCAGCAGCCAGCTCCTGAATGAGCCACTAGGGGGTTCCCCACTGCAGCAAGGCAAGTCAAGACTTGAGAATTCCCCATTCCCAAGGGACCTCTCTCTACCTGGCTGATGCAATGGGTTTTAATCTTATTGGACAGACAGAATGTAAATGAGCAGGGATAGGGGAGGGATGACAAACAAATTGTATACATCAAGAACTGATTATTAAAACACAGCATTTAAAAATTTTGATGGAATTATAAAAATGATTTAAATCAAAGATTTTTTTACTGATTTAAATCAATGATTTAAAATCACTTTGATTTAAATCTACCAACCCTGCATGACATATCGCTGATGTATTGGGGATCACACAGGCAACATCATGTAGGATCCAGAACTTGTCCTTCCAAATCATACGACCGCTCCAACTTGCTCAAATTGAGGTCAATCTTGTACGTCATCGATCACTTTTGACCGCTTGTATACACAATTCGTCCAGGTCCAAACCGACAACACCTCAGTTTTGCTCAATTCCGGTAGGAAGACGGAACCTGATTCCGACCTCTTCATCTCAATCTCTTCGGAAGTCTCAAACCTCACCTTAATTTCTCACCACCAGGAAAATCATGATTGAATTGATGCCCTCTCCCGCGACTAACCACTTCAAGAGATTGGACTTCCCTTACTCCACCTTGTCAAACCTCATCAACATCAAGGGCAAGGCAATAGAGGCACTATGCCAATCTTCCTCATATGTTCGCCCTGTCCCGAACGACTAAACCTACGCATGGTTGCACTACCCTTTCCCTGGAAGAAACCTTAACGCCAACCCCTTCCCATCTTTCTAATCTCCTTCCAACGATCCTCACGAAGACCAAACTAACCCAAGGGATTTCCTGTAAACCACACTGAATCGGCCAGCTGCTCCATGGTTCACCTCCCCTGCTTAAAAACCTTCTCATTGGTCCTCCAAGGAATCTTCCCGTTCTTCCGGACCCACTACCCAACATAGAAAACATAACTCCACCCGAAGTCAAAATCTTACATCTGTATGGGTGGCTACATTAATCCAATTCATCAATATGACAGGAAATTTTGAAGAAGGCCACCTGATTCACGAGTATTGCATGACGAGGTCCCACCAATTTGGTCTACAACAATAATCAAGAATGATGGTTTCATTGGTGTAACCGAAAGAAGGTGAATCCAATCCCCCCTTTCTCCGAAACACCAATTCCTCACTGATCCATTCAAGAACTGACTCAACCATTTCACCTCTCTTGCCCGCCGTTCCACAAAACTCCGTTTGGAAAGCTACAGGAATCATGCTCTTCCTTGAAGATCTTCGCATCCGCACTCAATAAATCTCCTTGTGAATTATTGACTTCCCATCGACCGAGTTTTTCCAATCGGACCTTCCACTCGTTCTGGAACCATTCATACTCTTCAACATCACCCATCTCTCAAGGAAGCTGATCGTCTCAACATCACTCGCTGCAAATCTTGAAATAGCAGCATGCAAGCTCTTGTACATCCTGGCTGACCACTTTCTCTTCCAGCCAAGATCATGTCACGCTCAGGAGCCTTCTATTCTTACCCTGCGCTCACAAACGTCTCTGTTGATAGCCAGAAAGAACACCTTGCTCTGTTCGGGCTGTACGCCGTAATCCACAACAGACAACTAATCCTGAATGTGAAGAAATTGAATCCTACACTTCTTCCCTTCACAAAGCTACTAACGTCACCCTTGATCACCACAACAGAAAACTGGATCAAGTGGGTTATCCTTAAAACTGGATCAAGTGGGTTATCCTTAAAACTGGATCAAGTGGGTTATCCTTAAGACAGGCAAACGTCAGCTTTACTAACGAAATCACCAAAGCCATTGCACTAAAACTTGGGGCACTTTCAGCCTCATAGGCGCTTCGTAATCACATCCCCATTGCCGGAATCCTTCAGGCAGCTTCATGGAGAAACCAATCTGTCTTCGCTAGTCATCACTTCAGGGACTTGACAAGACAGAAACACGGGCTTCATCGTCTGGGTTTGTTAGTAACAGCCAGACGTGTCGTCTCACCAACCTTAAGCACTTAAAACAGAAACGAAGACCTCCTGAAGACGGAAGCAAGATCTCCAACCGCTGTCCTCCAGAAGACGGAAGCAAGATCTCCAACCGCTGTCCTCCAGAAGACTGAAGCAAGACCCTAATCCAGCTTCTGTTTCTGTAATCTCACCAACAAAGTGCGAAGTTTTGTCAAACTTTTTTGGGGAGCCAGTCGCAACCCGGGGTAGCTCGCCATGATGGAGCCCGCCACCTATATTGCTGTATATCAACTGTAAATGCGCATTTACAGGTAGTAGAAATTTTCGTGCCGATGACTAGAAACCCTAATTTTAACCAGGTCAAAATTGGTTTCTATCGTCTTATCGAAAATTTATACTACCTGTAAATGCCCACCCTACCTCTCCTCTTGAGCCACCATCATGGTTGACATATCGAGAAGAAAAGAGATGGCCACCAGGGGTGAGACGTCTGCTTTTATAGGAGGACTGCGCATGGTGATGCATGCGCAGTGGGGTTGCGCAATGGTCTTATCAGGAGAGCGAAAAAACCTCAAGTCACAAAAGAGCACTGAACTGAATGCAATCAAATTTGCAGGCAGTATACATTTTCGATAAGACGATAGAAACCAATTTTGAGTGACATGGTCTTTACTCGTTTGTACAATTTTTCCCTTTTATTTTATCCAGGTCATTAGTAATGCTAATGGAGAACTTTGTAACAATTATCCGGGTCACTTGGTCATTCTGGAATATGAAAAATTTGAAGCTTCCAACTTTTCTCTTCGAAAGTAAGTAGTCTCTTATGTAGGCTATATTAAGTAAGACGAAGAAAGAATTGCTTTTGCTCCATAGTTATCCAGATCAGATGGGCACTGATTATCAGTTTTAAACTCTTATTGAGCACAGTTGACTGATGGTAATGTGTTAAACAATTTATGAAATGAAATAATGTTAGCCAGAAGCTAGGTACACGAAGCAATGAAGAGCGTATTGTTTAGCTAAATCTGTGTCGTCCAATCAATCCATTAACAATGATCCTCCTAAAGAAGCATTTTAGACGGGTCAATATACAGTTGAACACTGTATATTGAGAGTGTTTCTTTTTGGTTCTCCCCAAAAAAAAAAACTGATAAAAAGGATTTTCTACAGATTCTGGCTCCATTAGCTATGGAAAATAGCATACTGAAAGCCGAGTTTAATCGGACCACCAGAAACTGGTAATTTCGAAGATGGTGTCCAAGATGACTGCCGGGAGCTTAAAAAAAACCATCTAACCCCAAAAGATTGATACAAAAGGTTTATCAACGAACCACCAGAAATGGGTGTTTTCCAAGGTGGATGGTAGTAGTTGGTCTGTATCAAACGAGGAACAAGAAAAAATTAACATTGTACCACCTTTTACAGAATACGTTTTTAACTGTCCTGTTTGATTTTTCGGAGAAAATACGAATCGTCCACTATGACGCGAAGAAACCAAGTGTCGCATTTTGAAGCACTGTCGATTTAAATCGCATAGCTGGGCCGACCACTGATCTATATATGGTCGTGGAGGCTCCAGTTTCTGTTGATTTTGGTAACCATGAAAGGGTGAACCAATGTTTCTATGTTGTAGGTAGCTCCAGTAAGATTCATGAGGGGTACTCGCCGGTAAGAGTAGTTTTTTATTGCGAGATACTCCAGTGCTCTAAAGTGAGCGTCAAATTTGGTGTTGGAACGCCGTAGGATCAATATTTTCTCGCACGCATTGGAGTGCTGTGTTTTTCGGTGGTGTTGGACAATTCCATTGAGTTTATTTCCTCAGCGTGTTTCCCCCAAATGTTCATTATTCTGACTTCAGGTTTGCGATGTGTACCTCCTATATAGATTGCACGACAATCTTGGCATGGTATTTTGTTTACCCACTACTCTGCTGTGCCACAGAAGCAGCGTGGAGAGCTGGATGTTCAATCGCTCCACTGTGGTGACTTTCATTACTTTTTTTTTGGGGGGGGGGCTCGAAGGTATTTCTGGTTTTTGTAGAGAGTATGGTAACCGTGTCGGTGGAGGGGAATGGTGAATCACTAATTTAATTCATCTTAGGTCTGAGCAGTTTCTTGGGTGGGTATCTGTTTCTGCAATCTACTCCCTGTCTTTAAAAATATGTAAACACATGATACTTTTCAAATTCACAACGACAGCAAAGTTGACTGGCTTCCATGTTGTGTGATTTAGCGTTGCTGTCGTTGTGAATTTTTCATCTCCGTCAGCTTAGTATCTGGGTATCGTCATCCACGATGGTAAAGTGTTAATTTTTTCGTGTTCCTCGTTTTCACTTGACTGCATTCTGTCATTGTTATGGATGATTGTCAGTGTTCGTTAATTTTAACACCGTAGAATTTGATAGAATGAAGTAAAATAACGGCAATTAAATTGTTAAAAACCGGTAAACGTGCATTCTTCGTTTGCTGCAAGCTTTAACAATGTCACAGTTACTAGATGACACTGTAGTTCATTTTAGAGGTTATCCATTGGTCAGAATTCTACTACGACACCTCATAGAAAAACTTTGTATGAATTTTAAGGCTGGGCTGATACCGATTACCGATCTCTGCCGATATTCGCAGTATTGGATCGGGATCGGCAGGTAAAACCCTCATAAATCGGTAATAAACCAAATCGAACATATTTTCACTTCACGTCGACCGAATTTGACGTTTGAATACACCATTTTGAAGGTTTTTTCGCCAGCTTTCCAATGGTCCAAACTGCAAGCAGCATTCTCTTACTGTCAAGCAGTTACAAGGCAAAATGTTAAAATTTTAATGGGGTTTTGTGTTTTTAAACCGTTTTAGCTATGGAATATTATTTCAAACCAATATTAAAAATTTTTTTTTATTCATTTAGCCAATGCTTTGTTTATGCAATGATTTCAAAAGTAATTTTTTTTTATAAAGACGTACTTTAGTATTACATTTTTCAATCAGTTGGGAACTTGGATCAGTTATTGGGGATTTGGCATCCGTAACAAAGTTGATCGTCCTAGCTTTACTAATAAGTTTAATGTGGTAACATTAGGGAAAAAATGTGAATTCAATAGCACTACCAGATGTAAAAACAAAAGAAAACGTTAATTTATGTAGAAACACACACTTATGTCTGGTTAAGTATAAATCTACACAGTTTTTTTTTTTTTATTAGGGACTCTTTATCAATTTATTCTATTTATTTGAAATAACTGCAACGCCCCAAGGAGCAATTAAGCCGTTAAAAAAAAAAAAAAACCGATCGGTATCGGCAGATTTTTTTCTTCGAAATCGGTATCGGATCGGATCGGTAAAAAGTGGTATCGGCCCAGCCTTAGTGAATTTGTTCTTACACCGAGTGGAAAGCAAGTGGTGCATTCTGTGCCATTGACACAATTTAATGAATAACCTCTAGCATCTGGTGTTGAGTCATTTATCACGTGCATGCTAATTGGCATTTTGTCCCACTGAGGATAAAGCTTAATTGACTTCAATGATAAAAGTTTTTTAATTTTTAGGGCTACAAGTAAGCTGCACCATTACCAAATTTACCGATCCGATACAATTTTAAAAACTTTGCCGTCGATGCATACAAGATATCCAAAATTTAATCCCCAAATTTTTATGTGGTTCACTTCCAAAAGTTCATAAATTGTTAAGATAAAAAATGTTTAAATAGTAAGCAACAGTTAAAAGGTTACTAGGAGAATACTTACTGATTTCCTGAGCAAAACGCCGCAAACCGCAAACCGCATGTTGTAATCTCAAGTGGTACCAGAATTATCTATATTTCAGCGAAAGTTGCAGATACCTATCCGGTACTGGCAGCCAATCCCATCCAGTACCTGTGCAGCCTTAGCTGCAAGCAATTTTGTTGGTCTGTGTTTTTTTTTTTTTTTTACGCTTCAAAAATCTGTGTAGTTCGTTGGTTATGTATACGTATGGCGTAAATGAAGATAAAAAATTTTCACAAAGGTTAACATATCCTCAATATTTTGTGTACCTTTTAAATGCCATCAGTGAACATGAAGACAATAGAGCGAATCCTCACCTACCACTTTCATGTTTTAACCAGATGTCATTCAGCAGGGATACAAACTAATGAGGATACACAAACCTTTGTCGTAAGTTGCGTGAAACTTTTAATTTTTGTTTAATGTTAATATTATTTTAAATAGATGAAGCTGAACAAAACTGAATGAATTTGGGCTAAGCTGTACAAAATTTCTCTCGGGTTAGACCAGAAACTAAGAAGAAGCAAGAAAAACAAACAAAAAAAGATAAATTAAATTAGTATTAACCGGTTGTAAATATTAATGCATGGCAAGTGATCCCAGCATCATCTCCATGCTGCCGTATATACAGAATGCTACATGGTCTGAAACTAAATACCAAAACCCAAATGGTTCTTTTTCGTGGAGTGTTAAAGCTACAAAATACCACCAGTTAGTGTTTACAGTGGTTTACACAATATGAAACCGCAAAATTCAACAAACAACCAGAAACTACCCAATGAACACTCACACTCTGTTCAACTTGAATTTTGAGTTTTCGGTGAAGCTTTAGGGCAAAAAAAAAATACCTTGTTTTACAGGAGTTTATCACTCAAAAGCAACATGCGGGTGGATTTTTTTTTTTTTTTATACCAAAATTTAGCTTGTACAGGTGAGAAAAATTTTTTTAGGGGTAGGTTGTAGTTTAACGAGGTCATAGTTATTTTTAGCCTTTGGTAAAGTCCACTATGGACTTAGGTAGGGGAACAGAGAGAGTAGAACTGCCATCTGCCAGTCTGCATGGTACATGTTAAGCTAAATTGTGGTGGATCTCGTGCGTCATTTGTTTTGAAGGCGAAGCGAAGTAATAAAAAAAATGATAAATGAAGCAAGCAGTCTGCATTAAAGACTGACCTTGTGAGGATACACAATACACTAGTCTGAGAATACAGAAAAAACTACTGCCCCGACTGGGACTCGAACCCAGGACAT
>JAHWFP010003260.1:0-11649 GCA_023313725.1 Lithobius niger
TAGATTCTTATTATACCTCCTGTTACCTAGCAATTAGTCACAAAATTCAAGAATCGATGATATTTATCTAGAAATGCCGAGTTTTTTTAATGTATTTTTTTTTTGTTGCTTTTCAGTACCGTTAAAAGTGCACCTTCAGCCTAGACTGAACATCATAAGTCCCGGAAAAACCACCACACTTCACTGTGTAGTTTCCGGATCACCAATTACATCAGTAACGTGGTTCAAAAATGGTCAAGCACTTCCAACAGATCGAATCACTCAACTGTCACGCGACGTCATAAGGATACTGCATACGGACGCTGAAGACAGAGGAATGTATCAATGCATGGTTCGAAATGATGAGGAATCGAGCCAAGCAACTGCCGAACTTCGGCTTGGCGGTATGTAATCCGATAGATAGTCCTATGAGGTTAAAATTTAGTGAAAGAGACATGAATATTTTATGGAGCAACTAGCCTGATTTGATAGTGTGGGTTGCCTTTCCTCTAACGAAGTGTTGCAAGTGTAAATAAGATGAGAAGGGGAATCGTTCTGAAACAAAAAAAAAAGCATTGTGAACGGGTATAAACATGACGGAAAACCAAATGGGCTGGATTACTGATAAATACATACAGATGCAAACCTATTAACGTTTCCTTTTGGACTTAAACGTCAGACTGCCTGAGCGGGAATTCAACCTTCGACCTTCCGGGCCAAAGGCCATATCAGTTTTCCCTTGCAGTATGATTTCGGCCTTCGGTCTCGAAGGTCAAGGGTTCAATTACCGCTCAGGCACAGTCTGACATTTAAGTCCAAAAGGCAACTGATATAAGTTTTCATGTGTATTTATGTAAACTGGGAAGCACACACAAATTCACCATAGAATATACACTCAAAGGTGAACACTCAAAGGTGAATACTCAAAGATGAACAGTATGTCTTATTATTTCAGTGCTAGTGGAAAACCCTAACCAAGTTTGGGTCACAAACGCCCACTAACTTTGCAGCATCGTATAGTGAGAGACCAACGCAAGTCTTTTCCCCTCCTGAGCCCAGAATCCTCTAAAGTTCTCTTAATTGGGCTGAAAAAAATGTTTAACAGATATTTTACCTTGTAAAGACTTCTCTAAAAATGATATTTTTTTGTGTGAATACTGCATCTGCATTTTTCAGGAAAAATTTTGCTTTGCCAGTACCGCTTTGAATCTGTACGCTTTGTAGTGAATACTGCATCTGTATTTTCAACTAATTTTCCTTGTTTGTGACCCATACAATAATCTATGACTGAATACGTTGAAAGCATTGTTTGAGGCACATGGTTTTCTAAATAGACGCGGCTATTCTTTTGCTGGCCTTGTTAGGTCTCGGCTTTTGTCCTACTACCGCAAACTCCCCCCACGTCCACGTTACTTTCTTATCACAAGCAATAAGCCCGCAGCAACGAATCCCATTGTTTTCTAAGTAACGTGGCTTCTTTTTTGAAGGTCTTGAATTATTATCGCACTCTTCTTTTCCCCCCACCTTCTCCGCATTGTAGTGTTATAGCAATAATCCTCTAACAGCAATCACGCAAGCAGTAGTTGTTACTCAACCAACTTTATAAGGACTAAATAACTTGGCTCTAAAAGTTTGTATCTTCGAAATAACTATGTCTTTCTATCGTATTGTAGTCAATTGTTATCCGATTTGGAATAAATAGACACAAATCGCTGGAAATAATATTAAGGAAAATTGGAAATTAGGCAACAGCGAAAATCATACACTAGAAATAACGTAGTTCAGTAAGCCACCTGTATACACTTACGTTTCGTCGGAGTGGCATGACCCGGATTCGAACCATCTCCCTAGTTTGCCCCCAGAATCTTAATCGTCTTAATCGCTATGGCCACATCCTCCACTGGCATAAAGATAACTCGCTGAACCCGTTATTAAGGTCACAACCGTGACCAGGGCTCCATTCGACCCAAATTCACTTGGCCATAGACAATGGAAGGCGCAATGCAAGTAAGCTGGGGGCGAACTGGGTAGCCGGTTAGAATCCGGGTCATGCCACTCCGACGAAACGTAAGTGCATAAAGGTGGCTTACTGAACTTTGTTATTTCTAGTGTATGATTTTCGCTGTTCGCTAATATCCGATTTGGAAGGCATTGTTTGAAGCCCAATGTCATCATTTTTAATTTTGTTATGCTGGTTCTGGTCCTGCTGCAACTGCTGCTCTTCTGCTCCACTAGCACATTATAATATTAGATGTGGGATGTAAAGTCCATGGACCTGGTTCCAGGAAGCTGCTAATTGTCTGGAACCTGGTTATTGACCAGAAGTTGGGTGATGCTATAGCTAGCTACTAGGCCATTAGCATCAGTAAAATGTTGTAGGTTTCGGGCTGTGCATTGACAGAATTATTGTATTCGCTGCATGGACAGAGTGGTGCCACTTCAAGAAATCTTACTACCAATATTAAATCTATTTTTATATCTAAAGGTACTATAAATTGTATTACCGTATACGCTCGTTTGGATTGTATGATGTATAAACATCATGTAAGGCACCACATCGGCTGGTTAACATTATCCATTCCTTCATCGACTCCCTGATTGAACATCGCTTTGGACGTGTAATAATAAAAGTTTTGGGTTCGTTCACACATCGCAGAACACCCTACTTACTCACTGTTTCCTTTTGAGGGGGTTGTTCCTCCTGAATGTCATTGGTGTCGACGGCCACTCTTACAGTCCGACACTTGCTTGTTGATTGTCACCACATTGATGGTGTTCTTCGCCATTCCCATCTTCCGCGAGACATTGTGTATCAATTAGGCAATAAGTTTGTCCTCCTGTCTGGGGTTTTTCAAATTTTGAAGTTGGTGCAGATCTATGATATGATCTAGATTCGGGGTCTGCTTAATATCTCTGTAATGTGTGGTGCAGTGGCAACCCGAACCACTGCACTGTGATTGAGGTTGGCGCTAATGACCTTGCTGTTGATGCGCCATTAACCATTAATTCCCCCCCCCCCCAGAACTCAGTTAAACTAAAGTATTTTCTCAATAGAAAAAGCAACGTTTCGAGTTGTATACGACTCTTTAATCAAGCAGATTTTTTTTAGGACAAGGGTAAATATCAAACATAGTAAAAATACTTTAGTAAAACCACAACATAACAACTATAGCATACGGTCGGTACAATAAAAAAAACTAAAAAAGACTAAATCAGGAAAAAACCTGCATTTGCTGGGAGAAGGCCAGGTTGTCCTATTACCAGTTTTATCCTGATTAAGATATTTTTATATTTTTGTAAATTGTATACTTGGTTTCTACAAGTATATTCAACTATACAGTTGTATACAAGTGTACATGTATACACTTATACACCAAGTATCACTTGGTTTCTCCCGAGTGTTTTCACTATGTTTGTCGTTCAGCCTTGGGCTAAAAATTTGTTACTTGATAACATGTTGTACACGACTCGAAACGTTGTGTTTTTTTATTGTATAAATGTGCACCATATTAGCTTTGCCCTATCCTAAAAGAATTGTTGTGATTCTTCTCTCATTCAAAGTATTTACTAATAGGGTAGAACAGGCGAATATTAACTTCAGCCGATTTGTAATGAACCTGAATCCGGATTTTGTCTACTGATTTCCGTGAGCAAACCAAACCATTCCAAGGGACTCAAGACTATCGGGATCAAGACAACCGGGACTCAAGACTAGTGAACAAAAAGATGATAAATATTTTTGTTTCACCCATTTCTAATGTAAAAGTCACAGGTAGCAACCGACAACTGTTGCGTTTGTCATTGGCTGTCGGTGAAAGGACAAAACCAAGCGTTACACCATGTATAGTTACGACGGAGTCTGAGTTCACAAGATATTAACCGAAGATAGATCCATCCATAGGTGTGTTATTCCTCCACGAATTCCTCCCTGTAGTTACCGGGAAATAAGTGGGGGAAGAGCTGTGCTAGCACAATTGTGTTGGGATTCATTTTGCCTCACCATCATGTTAATTTACGTTTTGGATTTAAACCCTGAATCCTTTATAATTTAAAAAAAACCTAAAAAGGTCTAAAATGCAAGGTTGTGTGCAATCACTCGTAAGAAATCCTCATTTGAGCCGTTTACTTTGTCATGTACTATGGTGTCAGTGTACTTTCTAAGATCAATGTCTCTTCTTTTCGCAGGTGGCAGGGTTCTCTTCTTACGATACCTCAGCCAGCAGCTAGTTTCGTTCCCTTCATACCCCACCCCCCACCAATGTTCCAGAATTCGTAACGAGTGTGGCTGCGAGTTCGAGTTTTAAAAAAACGTTCTTTGGGCTAGTTTAACGAAGTTTTGTATGGTATTAGGGTGTCTGCAATTCGGCCTTTTGGGTGTCGGCTTTTTATGCCTGCTGGCCTCTTGGGGGTGTCAGCGTTTTTCACTTGTCGGCTTTTTTGGCTGTATGCCTTTCATCTGTCGGCCTTTTGGGTATCATTTTGGGTTTCAGCCTTTTGACCCAGACCCCAATATTTATCACCTGATGATAATCAACATTATAATTTATGAATGTCGTTTAAAATAATTCTTGTCAAATGAACAATGCTAATGGCAACTTAATTCGCATGTTTCCTAGTTTTGAAAATAAAATTCCAACCTTCACAATTAAATCGGATGTTAAATACTTTCTAGAAAAACTCCAGTGACAATTGAACAAGGTTCTAAAATGACATAATTTGGTTAAATGAAGCAAAATGTAATCGATACACGGCGTTCACCAACTTCAAATGCACCGTATTAAAAACTATCAAGTGTCTCCTGTACTGCTGTTATAGTACGTACTGAACTTGTAGGAATTATGGTATCCGTTGCTGCTGGGCTACTTTTCGATATTCGAAAAAGGACAAAGAACATAAAACCTTATATATTTAAAAGTGTACTGCATAGACAATTACAAATTATTCACTTTTTAACTGCTAATATTGCATACTTAAGTTGATTTTACTCATACCACGTGATGCAGTAAAACTGTCTCTAACGAAGTAAAGTAAGAACTGCAGATATTAAATATTTTAACTTTTTCTCTGTTTTTCCTGCAGAAGTATTCCCTGAACTTCGTCACGCATTTGACAGCATAGAATTGCAACCGGGTCAACCCACAACTCTTCAGTGTGCTATAAGTGGAAGTCCTGCACCACAAATTACATGGTCTCTAGATGGAATGCCTCTGTCAAATAATGTGGAAGGCCGAAAAGTCCAGGATTCTCTAAACAACGAGGGAGATAGCGTTAGTGCCCTCGTTTTTCGTCACGTTCGGATGGATGAAGGAGGCTTGTACTCATGCACGGGAACGAATCGATTAGGCAAAGTGCAGCACAACGCCCGTCTCAACATTTATGGTATGTGATGGTAAGTCATACTTTAGATACACATACAATAAGATAGATAAATCGCTTACTTGTAGGCATAATTAAAGGTTTTATAACGGTATAATTAATTGTGCTTTTAATACGAAATTATCATTTCTAATTTAACGATAATAATTATTATTTCAGTAGTTGCTATAAACAGGTGTTCTTACGGCAATGGGTAAAGGAGCATGTTGACATAAAACTAGACGATACAAAATAGGAATAAACCTCAACTATTAAAAAAACTGGTTTTGCTAAAGGTAAAATTTTTTAGAAATTTAGACACTCTAATATGCTAATGCTGTGCAAAAGGGTTCTGCACTCTGTTCTTAAAGGTTACAATTTTAGGTGAAAAAAATGTAGCCTACAATCCCAACCTATATGGCACATGCCCCAAACGTCTAGTATACCATCCAGATTTTTGCCTGCGGCGTTCAATGGAAGGTGCTCATTATAGTCCAGGCCCCATCGTATACTGCCATAAAATATTGTTGTCCAGAGAATTTGTTTTTGATTTGTGTTCTTGGATCATTATAGAAGTACTTTTACCTTGGGTGCACATTACTGATCCAGGCTTACATTTTCTAGACGACATTTTCCAATATGGTGGATGTGTTGCAGCGATGTTGTATTTCAGGAACCGTACCACCAACACAGTTCATCTCAGTGTACAGTTAGTTAGCTAGTTAATTAGCTAGTTTTAGCTGGTTACTTAGTTAGGCCTAGTCAGTCAATTAGTTACCTCTAGCTAGCTGGGGCATTTCGTACATCTCCAGTGGTCAGCCTCTATGCTGAGGCCTCGGAGCCACCTTTGGCCATTCGTCGGCGACAGCTTGCCATTCAGTATGCTGTGCGTTTACGTGCTGTGCAATCCAGTCCTGCTTGGTCCATGGTTTTTGGGCCAGACTTGCGAGTCGGTAGACGCAGGGTGGGTAAGGGTGATTTCCGCGATAGGCTCCAGCAGTACTGTCAGGAAATAGCCTTTGAAATGCCCTGCGTCTTGAGGCTTGGGAGAATGCCAGTTGCCCCTTGGCTTGTCCCAGGTGGCAGTTTCATTTTTGCTCTGGCGTCCCTCCCGAAGGGTTCCACTCTGCCAGCAAGGTACTTACAGGAGTTCCGGCGGCTGAGTTCTCAGTACGCCGGTTATCAGCGCCTGTTTACTGATGGGTCGAAGTCAGACGTTGGCGTGGCGTGTGCTTGTGTGTGTAAGGGAGTAACAGTTGCCCATCGCCTTCCATCAGGCTATTCTGTGTTCTCTGCAGAGCTTTTGGCTCTTGGTTTGGCGGTGGAATGGGTCCTTGACCTTCAGGGCACGCATTTCATTATCTTTAGTGATTCCATGAGTGCCCTGGAGTCCATGGCGAATTACAATCCTCGGAACCCCTTGACACAACGTGTCCAAGCTTTGCTTTCCCGCTTGCCTGGCCAGCGGAAAATCGTGCTTTTTTGCTGGATCCCGGGCCATGTTGGGATAGCAGGGAATGAACAAGCTGATTCTGCTGCGAAAGGGGCCCTTTCTGGCCCTTTCGGTAGGGATCTCAGCCTTGTTCCCTCAGATGCCTTTCCAACTCTGCGTCTGAGGTTACACGCTTTTTGGCAAACCTTGTGGGACAGACAGGACGGTAACAAATTACGGGCCATTAATGGGACTGTCGAGGAGTGGCACTCGGCGTGTCGCCGCAGTCGCCGTGAGGAGGTTGTGTTGGCCCGTTTGCGAATTGGTCACACCCGACTTACTCACTGTTTCGTTTTGCGGGGGGTTGACCCTCCTGAATGTTATTTGTGTCGACGGCCACTTACGGTCCGGCACTTACTTGTTGATTGTCGCCATCTTGATGGTGTTCGTCGTCGTTTCCATCTTCCGCATGACATTGCGCGTCAGCTGGGCGATAAGTCTGTCCTCCTGTCCGGTGTTTTTCAATTTTTGCAGGAGGTACAGATGTATGACAAGATTTAGATTAGGGGTTTGAATGAAATCTCTGTAATGTGTGGTGCAGTGGCAACCCGGACCACTGCACTGTGACTGAGGTTGGCGCTAATGGCCAAGTTGTCGACGAGCCATTAAGCCTCAATCCCCCGCCCTCTAGCTAGCTAATTAGCTAGAGATAACTAACTAGCTGGGATAATTAACTAACTAGCTATCTACTAAACTAACTAAAACTAGCTTGTTAGTTAGCTAGTTAGATAGCTAGTTAGTTTAAGCTAACTAGCTATCTAGAATAAACTAACTAACTAGCTAGGGCTAACTAAGTAACTAGCTAAAACTAGTTAATTAACTAGCTAAGTAACTAATTAATTAGCTAACTAACTTTAGCTAGCTACTAACTAGCCAGCTAGCTAGCTACTTAATTAATTATATAACTAACTTGGCTAGCTACTAACTACCAACTAGCTAGTTATCTAACTAGCTAACTAACTATACACGAACATGAACATTGTAGGTGGTTTGGTTCCTGAAATACAACATCACTGCAATGCATCCGTCATTTAAAAAAAAATGGCTTGTAGAAAATGGCGTCAAAAAAACTTCGTTATGGGAGCATATAATGGAGCCTGGTTTTTTCGCTTTTCCTTTGGATGCTAGTCCTAAGGGAGGACAATAAAATAACAAAAAATCAAAAAAGTTATGAAGATTCAATAAAAACATTGATAATTTTCCTTATCAAAAACCCTTTTAAAAATTCAAGGCTTGTCTTACCAACCATTGTGTCATATTATTTGCAAGGCTACCTAGTCAGTGGTGCCCTCTGTAGAGGAAACACTGTATTAAAAATATGAAATATGGCCCATGTGGATCCAGTTGGGGGTTTATTATTTTTTAAATGTTAACTTCCCTGATATTACACCATGCTTATGTGATAGTGATAAAATTTCATATAGTAGCATAAAGTACTAATTTTGTTAGCGATTTAGCCTACCAATTAAGAAATGTATATATATATTTCTGAGTTAATGACAACTGTAGAAGAGCTTGCAGGAAAATGCAGACGTGGGCTTTTCTGCATACGGTTGCAAAGAATGGCTGGCACAGGAAAGCCAACCGAGGGACACATTGCATCCAAATGAAGCGAAGCCAGCTACCGAGAAATTTTTCGATTAAACAGATAAATTCGACTTAAAAAAATGGTAGACTCAAATATAATCTTCTTGGTTATTCTACTTCTTTTGGTGACATCAAACCACGAAAAAGATGGTTTTAAGGTAAGAAGTGGTGGTGGAGACTGAGGAGGAGGAGGGAAGCATAAGGGGCATGAAATCGTACGTGGGAGCGCGCAAATAATTATTGGTGTCGCCTCCAGACAAGAAAATGTTAGCTGCATCCTAATTATTCTTAGAACTAATGTACTCAATGCTTTAAAATGAGGCACCTTCAGCATCTTTAAAGATGGACATGCCAACCACCCCTCCCTTCTAATGCAACGGTGTCCGTTATTCACAAAACATGTTTTTCATCCATCCCCACCCCAAAACTTTCATTCCGCATCTGCTGATTACTAATGCTAAGCCCATTCAGGCATGTCACCAGTTCACCTCATTTACTTAAAACTCTGGGATGTTTTTTGAGCAATGCTTTGTATGTGGAAATAATTATTGTAAATTAGTTTAATCTCATCATTTGCTTCAGTATAAGTGATGCAGGTAAGAGAGCCAGTTTGGATGTGGCCAGATTCCTCACTATGTCGACCATGCATATGCTTCTTGGCGCTGAGGTTTCCCCCCCCCCCCCTCCCACTCCCTGTTTAAAAAGACTGTGACCCGTTGGGCATCCAGTCTTCCCCTTGAGGACACCAACCAATGAACATCAAAGGCAAAAATTCGGATGCTGCATAAATTTTAAAGTTTCGGGTCTGTGGGAAGTAAACAGATAATATCTGCTCATTCCTTTCAACTGTACATCGAAGTCGCATCATTTTTATTTTGTATGTATCAAATTCGTTTGTACGTATTTTTTCACCAACTATTAACAAAAACAAACCGAAATGGGTGGACACCGTCTTCAACAACAACTGGAATGGGACGACCATTTCACTTGTTATTAAAACAAATGCGTGTCTTTTTGGATGCACCAGACCAGGGTAGTTAAGTAGTTCTTGTAAGACGTGGGGTAAAATACTACCTGCTTTTATCAACAGCAAAAAGCAGAAAACTAAAAAGCACTTTAGTAATTAAAAGTGTAAACAGAGTAGCCATCAAATGCAGGTGAAAGACGAAATTGCGACGTTTCGGAATTCTAGTCTGGAACCGTTTTCAAGTGATGGGTTAAAACATGTCAAACAACTTGAAAATTAATCAAACAACAGCAGAGCAAATGGGTCATGGTTATAAACCTAACAAGTATAGTGCAGGGAGTGTGCGATTTACAAATAAGCAATGAAGAAGCCAAGGCGCACAGACATGAATGCAAAAACGAGTGATATTTCGATATTTGGCAACAGCAATTTCTTCATCAGACAATGAACAGCACAAATTTACATGTCACACCATTAAGAAATGTTGGAGATGGTCCAGCAAGTCCAGGATATGCATTTTGAAGCTTGAAATTTAGAACCTTACACCTTACAAGTCTTAAGGATGTAAGGTCCCATACTAAAATAAAAAAATAGTATGGGACCTTACATCCATAAGATTTGTAAGGTTTATAACCTTGACCCACCTGCTCCGCTGTTGTTTTATAAATTTTTAAGTTGTTTGACATGTTTTAACCCTTCACTTGAAAGTTCTGAACTAGGAATGAAACGTTGTGGTTTCGTCTTCCACCTGCATTTGATGGCTACTCTGTTTACATTTTTATCAACAGCAGCAGATGGCGAAATGTGTCTGTCGTCCAAGACAGCACAGCACACAGCATCGACCAAGCAAACCCATTGCAGTGGCCGATAACTCCAAATAAAAAATGGCAGCATGGATGGTGTAATTCAACCATGGTAATAGCGACAACACCTAAGGAATCTGACAAAGTACGCGTGTGTGGGCAGTATATGAAGTTGAAGGACTTATTCTGTGTTTCACTCAAAACCGTTTTCAGTTCATTACAAGAAATTGAACCACAGATGCAGATTCAACTCGACTGGCAAGCTTCTCGTAACAAGAAACCAGGCGTTGTACTAACTTAGCTCCACTCGTAGTTACAGCCCGTCTGAAAACTGGATACTGGATTAAAGAAAAGAAAACTTGGATCTGCAAATTCCGATCTAGCTTGAAATTAATTTAACGTCCTCCTAATCTGATCTACAATTTTTGAAAGGATGAATTAGGTATTCTTCTCATAATCAATTTAAGTGACGCTAACTTGTTTCCACCTCCATAGCGATGTCTAAGAATGTAAACCTGGGCAGTCTCGCCTTGCTATTTAGTTCATTGATGACGGCACCCTCAGATGATAGTTGTTGAACGTAGGTACCAGTGTCATCCAATTACGATTGACAGAGTAAGAGTGCCATTACCTGCCCTGTCTACCCTCCACCAGACACTAAATTCTTTAAAGGTCATGATTATTTCTAGGCAGTTCTTTGAAGGGACCCCTAATAATTATTTTTTTTAGTGAGACCGTGGTGTGCAAAACTTGTGAACATTTCACAATTTAAAAAGTACCTTTCAGGTTTTTTTAATGTTTTTTTTTTTACCTTCCTTGGGTATGACTTGGAACCTGTAAATAATAAAATTAGATCATAATTATGCTTTTTTTACAAAATGACCAGTTTGTGAGTGAACGGAGATTTTCAACAAGGGGTAATGCTTTTTTAATTTCGTGTTGGTTATCCAAGTTTAACTTTCCTTCCCCTTTTGCAACTCCACCAGTTTTACACTGGGAGAAAAAGCCTTAGCTTTCAAAACGAATTGTTTTTAATGCAGGTAAAAAGAAGAAAAAATAGAAGCTAAATTTACGTGATAAATTTCACCGGTAAATTTAGCCGTGTTGTAGTAAAAAACTTGGACAGGCACCGAACACAATTTGTGAGTTAACACTTCCATCTGTAAACCTTTTTAAACAACCCAGTGTCGTTTTTCCCCAACATCTCATTTAGTCAGTCCTCCTGGTGGCCATGTTGAATCACGGTTGGCCTTCATTACTCAGTTTGTATTTTTTCATTTTCTGTAAATTTAGTATTGATAGTGAATAATTTTTTTTACGCTAAAGCTGGAGCGAGTCTCAAACCCTGAGCCATCGAGTGGAAGGCCATGATTTTAACCACTGGACTAATAGGGCTAGCTGATGTAGAGATGATAATAATGGGTCTTATATTTGATAACAGTTTGAAGTGATGACAATCAGGCTAG
>JAHWFP010003260.1:11659-29356 GCA_023313725.1 Lithobius niger
CAATCAGGCTAGGTGCTCCTCCTTTACAGGTAGCCTTCATTTTCTGTTAATTTAGTATTGCAAGTGTAGAAATTTTTTCTTCTTTTATTCATTGATTGGGCAGCCCTCTGGGGTTGTAGGTGATGTTAACCACTGGACTATTGGGGCTAGGTGATGGAGAGAGGTTAATAGTGGATTAATAGTATCTCTATCTGATCTAATGTGTTACATCATTGGGTAAAACCCACGATGTAGCGGTTATGATTTCACTTTCAGGAAGTCGAAGGTGTTTTTCAAATTGACGAATATCAGATAAGATCAGATTTTAGAGCTGATAGCTGTATGGGGAATATTTCTTACATGCCGGATATTTTCGTAACGAGTAAAACAAGCAGGGAAAGTCCCAAATTAAAATAACTTGGTGGACACTGGATGCAGTGTCAATCTGGCACATCGGCCGTGTCAATCTGGCTTAGCGGTAGGACCTTGGCCTTTGATTTCAGAGGTCGTGGGTTCGATTCCCCGCTCAGGCAGTTTGACATATAAGTCCAAAAGGCAAGGTAAATAGGCTTGCATCTGTATTTAGTTAACCAATTTCGAGCCCATTGGCTTTCCGTCCCGTTTAACACTGGATGCACTCTGAGCAACAGAACTTGTCTTACAAAGAATTCGAGTTAGCTACTGATGCCATAGTCTTTGATCCAATCGTTTGCTAGTGTAAATCTACACAGCTGAAAATCCGTTGCCCACATTGATAATCATTGATCAACAACCCCCAAAATCTATATAGGATTAAGAGTGTAATCGTACCCCATACTGACAAAACATTGCCACTCACATCATGAAAACGGTATTAATAATGTTTACATTTTGAAACAGTGCACCAACGATGGTATTTGGCTTCATTTGAACCAGCTCCTTAAGTGTATCATAATCGTTAAACGTTTATAATTTTAGATCTACCAGTGCCAATGGAATGCGTAACGGAGCAACTATTTTCCGTTGTCAATGTGCACAACCTAACCCACTTTAGAATCATTGTTCAACAACCGTAGAATTATCTGTAGGATGAAGCGGGCATCCTGTGGAGAACATTGGCACGCACACCGTGAAAAGGAAATTAGGAATTGCTCATATTTTGGAACAGTGCACCAGCCAAGCTGATTTGTTACATTTATACCAGCATCCAAGAGTATCATAATCTATAAAAACTTATGATAGTAGTAATGCATATTTGTATGTTTGTTCATTTATTTTTTATGGTCTACAAACGATTACAGAGTATAAAGTGAACTGTATGCTTGTAAAATGTTATGGCTTCCATCGACAGTTCCAATCTGACTTTGCTTAACAAGAGGGTGTTCCTGTTACGTGCCTTCTCAATATGCGACATCAAGCTAATCAACATGCAATTTAGTATGGGTTTTTAACACTACTCTAGTCATTGTATTTTTTGGTTTCTTTCCTAATTACAATATTTTGTAATGTATAAGAATTGCAAAGATGCCAGCCGCAGAATGTTAGCTAATGCTCAAGTTTAAATATCTGTTGCAGGTCCACCGGCTGTACGATCTCTTCCAAAACTGAAGGTGGTTGCTGGAGAAGACATATTTCTCAATTGCCCAATGTATGGATATCCAATTGACAGCATTGTGTGGGTGAGAGGTAAAATTAATTTTGTTTTTGCTTTTTGAATATGCCCACACAAGATCAAACAACAAACCGAGATAATGTAGTGGATTCTTCGAGTTAAAAATAAACTATACAGAGTGTAACAGATAAAGTGTGCCAGACGTATATCACCACAAGTAATGTAGTGGATTGAAGAATCCACTACATTACTAGTGGTGACGTACGTGTATAGTTTATTGTTAACTCGAAGGAGTTAACAAGAAACTATACAGAGTGTAACAGATAAAGTGTGCTAGACGTATATCACCACAAGTAATGTAATTAAAAGAAGTAGAGGCATTACCTTTGATGAGGATACCTGAGGGGGAGCTTAGTGGGTCCAAATGCTGTATTTTGGGAGATTTAGATGAAAAGGGATAATTTCCGTCACTGTCTTAAAAGAACTCGCTCTTCCACACTACTTTTAACCAAATTAAATTTAGAATATTGTATGCCACTTGGTCTTGGAAAAAATTACTCCATGGTGATCCTTCCATGGCCAACAAAATAGCATCTCTGGATGCTGAAAATAGGTTATACAATCATTTACATTGTATGCTTATCTGCTTTAAAGCTGGATGAACAGAGCATTCTAAAATTCCGACTGCATTGAATAGGAGGGTGCCCCAATGAAATTGTGTCTGCAAACTTTACATTATTGCCTACTTCTTAACAGATGATTAGGCTGAGAGGGTAATTTTGAAAGAATAATGCATAAAAGAGTAAAACTGAAAATGATTTCCACTATAAGATTGCCAGGTAAAACTATACCTTTGTTATTAAATAGTTAAAGAATTATATGTACATGTACAAAATTCAATCGGATTTGGTGACGTGGTCAGCTGGATAAACACAGAATATTCCGTCGTCTTCATTAATTATGACGGTACAGAGATTTAAGCTATGTACAGAAGGGGTTAAGCTTATTTAAATACTAATAAATTGCGTAGGATTTTTTTTATAAAAGTAAACAGAACTTCTAATGCAATGTATACTTAAAACACATACTTAATTACATTTCAGGCCAATTACTGAATTTGGCCCCATTATCAAAGTTTTTTAAAATAAAGCGCAATAAAAACTCGCTACAGTCAAGGTCTAACTCCCTATGTCACCATATTGGTTGAAGTGTGGGCAAGGCAACATGGTGATCTAGTGTATTAAATCTTAATTGTGATGAGTTTTTATTGGTTTTTATTTTGTGTAACTTTTATAATGGAACCAAATTGATTTACTGTTATGAAGTATTAGGGTACATTTCTTTTATCCATATAATGCATAGTGGTTGAATATACTTTTATCAGTACAGAATGCATGTCTTAAAACTTGTGCTTTATATGCTTAAATATGTCTGAATTTTTAAAATAACCCTTTCTTACTCTACAATTATGTGATCTCGCCACTTGTGTAAATAAGTCAAAAATATTAACATTTTGTTTATTATTTCACAGATGGAGAAACTCTTCCTGTGAACAGACGCCAAATTGTTCATAAGAATGGAACTCTGTTCATAAAAGAAGTCCATCGTAGTATGGATAGCGGAAAATACACGTGTATAGTAGGAAATCAACATGGTCAGTCTGCACGTGGAGATCTCGACGTAGTTGTTACAGGTAGGCTGAGCAAATAAATTGTGTTTTTGTCGTGAATGATGTCGACTACACGCGGAGACAACCTTACTTAGAAGGTGCACTACATGCCGTTGCCGCAAATTCACACACAGTAATACTTTCCAGAATGACTGTCAATGTTAATAACTCGATGTTTTGAATGACTGGTAATGAATTACTGTGACATCAAACATTGAGTTATTGACTTAATGTGACTGTGTAGTGTAACAACTTACCTAAAAACGCCCAATATCCATTTTTAGTCCTGTTAGACATATGCATGCAGTCTATTGACAATGTAGATTGTTGGCATACGTACTCTGTTGACAACGTAGGTTCTAAACACTCAATGCAAACCCTACGATGTGTTAAGTAAACTGTTGCCTCAAATTAAAACTCTTTACTAACAAGCTGTTAAGGGAGCCAGCTTTTCAGATATATGACAACGGTATTTCTGTTGCTAAAAGTAATGCATTATATGCCACAAAATGTGAAGCAGACTGCTGAAATTCAGACGTTTGTAAAATATTGGACTTCGGGCAATTTACTCTAAGACTGTCAGAATTTATTTAAATGTATTTTTCACACATTGACTTCATATGTTGCAACTGGGCTATTAAATTAGGGGAAAGTTTGAAACTCCTGGAAATAATATCAAGCCACCATTACAGGTAAATAAATGGACTAATCGTAAATGCAAAAAAGACAAGTTTATTTAAATTTAATTTAACTTATTTTCAACTTTTATGTTTTATTTAAACGTAATGATACCACAACCATATGAACAGATTTTTTTGTTTAATATTGAGGTATTTCTGCATTTAAATTTTATTAAATATTTTATTAAATTTTGCTTGTTGTGCTGTGTAACGAAAAAGGCCATGACTAGCTTCAGCAGTTGATGGTTAAAGAGCAGTTAGTTCTATTATTATTATTTGGGGTGCCCTAACTTGTGTATGTTTTTTTTTTCAAATTTTGTGCACTTTTTATTGAACTATTTTATCTGAACTAAATTGAATTGTGCTTTGCTGGCACTCTTTACTTGTTTACTCTTACTCCCAGCGAATTTTGTGACAGTATGCCTAAGCTAGAGGGTTATGAATTGTAATCAGGTTAGAAAGAAATATTCCGTTGGTTATTGGGTAGTGTCGTTACTTTGGCAGTAGAAAGAAGTAAGTGGTGCACAGCAGCATTTTTCAAGAAAAATTGTCAGGACTTTATCAATAGTCAAGAAAACATTAGTTAATGTGTCATGGACATGAATAACTATAGTTAGAGCTAACTGGTATTTATAAAATAATATTCGATTTCCTGTTTGAATTTAACAATTCAGTATCAATAGTAATGTCACTGCCTGTTTGGCTAACCCATCACAGAATTAAAATTATATTTTCCGGAGGTAGATTTCTCAGTAATTTCTCAGTAGATGACAGATAAAACATTTCCACAAAGTACCAGTTCGACTAAGAGATCGTTAGAAACCAAACATAAATGTAGAGTTAACCTGTTAGAAAAATATATGAATGAACTTGAGTAGACTGGATAGGTAAATAACGTGAAACGTGGATGTGACATAATAGTTTAGAAATTTACTATACAGTGTTTAAATAAACTCTTCAGAAATCAACCAAATAAAACACTTTATAAGAGAACATTCATTTGATCAACGTACTCTGCCAAATACGTGACCATGCAAAAATAACGATGGCTTACATACTCAGAATGTAAAGAAAGGCAGCATGACAGTATTTAGTGTTACTACATTCCTTGCGATGCCATACTTTTGTGGAAGAAAGAATCTTTTACTTGTATAGGATTTTACTGTTTTAAAAGAAATAAATGTTATGGATTGCTCAGTTCTGTTCGAACCATCGTACATTACAAAATGACTTCTTTAACCCTTTAACTGCTACGTTAATTTTCTATCGCCACAAAAGTAGGGGTAACCTGGATGGGGCTCGAACTAGAAACTTGAAGGAGCTCTTTAACGTGAGGCACACGCCTCTACCAACTTGACCACGGCTGTCCCTAGAGTCGGCTTGTAAAGGGAACCGAGTGGTGTTGTTATTTATCCATTGTTGCCCATCTCGTTTGGACTCTGTTTTTAATACTTAAACCTGTGCTTGTGTTTGGTTAGAGTTTACACGAGCATAGTGCTTAAAAGGTTAACTTATAACGAATGATGGGTCATACAGAAGCAAGTCCCAATAATACAGTTATTTCTGTTAGAGCAGTGAAATTCCCAAATTTTAAACCATTCTCTCTTGAACAACACTATAATTGTGTGTCTAGTCAGTTTGTTTTTCTTCTGTTTACGACTGCCCCATGTATGGCGGAAAAAATTACACGACGTATTGCTTACCTCACAACTCAATGAGACGAGTTTTTACTGTTTTAATAGTCTTGAACTGTCTTAATAATCTGTATGCATTGTGTTTTTCAGCAATTGTTTCAGCACTCTCTTTGAAACTGCAGGCTCTTTAATCAAGGCGCATATATTATGCATTCCTATTCTTCATATGTGTGATCAAAAGCATTCATTTGTCTCTTAAATTTACAGTGGTTGAGTGTTATTTCTAACACAACTATCACATTCCATAGTTCCTCCGAAGATCATGCCATTTTCCTTCCAAGAAGGCTATTTGAAGGAAGGAGTAAGACTTACTCTTCAGTGTATGGTCCTAGAAGGTGATTCACCAATTCGAATTCACTGGACCAAAGACAAGCAACAGATGCCTGTAGATTTGGGAATTGTAATTAGAAAGCTAGACGAGTTCTCTAGCATTCTCAATATCCCTAAAGCTACTCCACGACACAATGGCAACTACACTTGCACCGCCTCCAACCCAATGTCCTCAGCAACATACACCACAAGACTTTTTGTCAATGGTAAATTCCTGTTTATTTTCCAGCGGAATGTATTAGCAGGTAGCTTTAGATTGGAAGAGTTCAATGATACACGATATTCTCCTTCAAAAATTGACCGAGTTTAAGGAGAAATATTTTTAACATTTTTTTTTTGTTTTTCGTTTTTGTAGTGGTAGTATTATTTTCAGAAGTCTCCAGTTTGTGCACAGATATCTTTTAATACCACATGTACTGTGTTTTTGTGTTTTTATTTTTAGGAAAAACACCAATTTTTAACATACTTTTTATTTTTTTCCTATGACATAACTTATAACAATGTCCATATTTTTCCAGAGACAACAAGCTCTACAGGCTTCATAAAGTTTTTATTTAGGACAGAGTTTTTTTCAATTTGTCCGTAGAGTTTATATCTCGTAAACCACATTCTAATCTTACAGTTGCGCCGAACATCATACCATTTTCGTTCCAAGGCGATCACTTGTTCGAAGGAGTTCTCGCTCGAGTCTCTTGTGTCGTGTATCAGGGAGACTTGCCCATCGAAATACAGTGGCTCAAAGACGGTGACCCAGTGTCTCCCGAACAGGGCATTGCAATTAGAAAGATAGACGAGTTCTCCAGTATTCTGACTATAGAACACGTTCAACAGGATCATAGCGGGAAGTACATGTGCGTGGCAGAGAATGACGCTGCCTCCATAAATTACACAGCAACCCTAGCTGTCAATGGTAAATTCGGTTACCGATTTTTTTTTGCCTCTTTTGAAAGTCTCCTTCCTTCATTAATATTACAGTCCCGCCAAAGATCGTTCCGTTCAGTTTCCAAGATGAACACCTGCTCGAGGGCATGCTTGTCCGTGTGTCGTGTGTTGTAAGTCGAGGGGACCTGCCTCTGACAATCACGTGGCTCAAAGATGCCCTGCCGATTCCTGCACAGCTTCCCGTCACTATCCGAGTTTTTGACGAGCACTCAAGCGTGCTTTCAATAGACCCTCTCACCACCAAGCACAACGGCAACTACACATGCGTTGCTAGCAACACCGCTGCCACTGTTTCACTCACAGCACAGCTTAGAGTAAATGGTAACGTTTCCCTCACTGCCTGAATGGATCCACGTCCAAAACCAGTAGAATTAATTACATTTTTTCTGCATTTTTTCGCATGTTTTTTTAATTGAATATGCCATAGCACTAGCAGTATTATAGCATTTTAGTACTTTTTCACAACACAACCCGCTTTTTGCCTCACGCTACTGCTTCCTCACGTCCAAGTAATTTTTGTGTCACTTAGCACATCACACCATTGCACCAACACGTTTTTTTTTTGCCTTTTTCCTGTATTTTGTCATTGCGTAGAATTTAAAAACAAGTTGGTCCATGAGGTGACAGAAAAATTGGTAGCCTTGTAAGAGTCGCAGTAAATACTGAATCGCAGTATTTACTAAATGGCTTGTACGTGTGTGTTGTATCTAGGTCCAGTAGTAGAAATCTATGTTGGGCAGCACTGTTACAAAATCTATACTTAGTCTAACAGCACACATTTTTTTAATTAGTTTAGTATTATGCTTCGCTTCTTGCAGGGCTAACTAACTTTTTGTTACTTAATGGTCCAGCTTTCATGCCATTACGTACTTTGCTTACTTTGTGTGAGGTAAGTGACATAGCTGTCGGAAGTTAAACCTTAACTTTAGTCATTGGTTAAAATTGTGTCAATTAACTTCAACATCATATATTATTTGCAATTTATAGAATTTTGACTATTCAATAAAATCTCTTGTGTGCTAAATCCAACCAGCACTGGTTATATTCTAAACATTTCCCTTTTTTTTTATCATAACAATCAAAGAGTCTTAAGCTTTAGAAAATTAAAAATACAACCTTGTTAGACAAATTTTTAATGCTTTGGAACTCTTTATTGCAATTATAAAATCCTAGAGAGTAAAATGACTAAATGCTTTATTTTTAAACATGAAACTAAAAAAAAATATTCAGAAAACTGCTAAATTTGGCTGATCAGACCAATAACATTTGCAATTTCCACCAGTAGGGAATATACTACCTTCACAATAATTTGTTCTGAAATATTATGTTTTGTGTTATGCAGCTTGTTACTTATCTAAACAAAATGCAAGCTGACATTTGAAACATATTTGCATATTTCAAAATCTAACTATCACTATGTATTGCAAAAGTGCCTCCTAAATGGACCATTGCACCAACAAATGGCTCTGTATTTGCGGGCAAAACAACATACTTTGACTGCCAAGCAGACGGATTCCCTCAACCTGTTATTCACTGGTATAAAGCCGAAGGTGAGTTGCACATTATGGTCTAGCAATTAAGCAGTATGGCAATATCAGAATTTACAATTTGTAGTTCAGAATATGTATAAAAATAATACTCAATTGTAGATTCCCGCTGACTTCCAGATACAAACTCACAATTCCCGCTGACTTCCAGATACAAACTCACAAACGCAGAAACACAATTGCAGACTTATTTATCGAGGAGTCAGCCACAATATGTAATTCAGCACGTGGCCACATAGATTGAAAAATAGTTTTTGCTTCCCTATCTCATTCCAATAAAATCCTGATGATAGTTGACTTGTTGAGATTCAAACTGGAAAGAAGTTGGTGGTCTATTAATCAGAATTAAATATTGGGTGATAATTAATTAAAAATCTCCAAGTTCATAGTACTATTAAGACCTACCTTTGGCGTACAATAACCTGGATTCATCCAACAGTGTCTGATGTGATGACTGCCACAGTAATACAAGTAAATACATAAAAAGTGAACATTGAGACCTCCTGAAAGGTCATTTCCACAAGGATATGCAAGAACGTTATTAAATTTTCCATCAGAGTATTGCTGGTCTTGGTCAAGTGACTTCAAACTAAGCAAACTCACAGTCACATAAAAAGTGACTTCAAACTGAGCAAACTTTGTTTTTAAACTTATGATTACAGGCTTTTAAAAATATGCTATTCAACTTGTATAAATGTTTGATTTTATCTAACCGTTTTTCTTACGTATTGTTCTCATTTTTAATAATTGTATTTAAAAATTGGTAGCCCACTGTGAGACGTTTAGTTAAAAACAGAACGAGCAAAAGGTTCCACCAGAGAATAGACAGAAATCCACTATTTATGACTAAAGGCCTGCCAATTTCCTGATCAAAGAAAGCTGGCATAGCAGCGGTAATAACTATGCTACATTACAGCTGACCTACATCTGTTAGTGACAGCGAAGTTATGGAGGCATACTAACGTTGTTTGGTCGAGGTATCCCCACACTTTATCGTGAATTCATCCATGCTAATACTTTTGGGATGGAATGAGGTAGCTAGGCAAAACTCGAGTACTACAAACCATTGCCAGTACTGACTATATTAGTTGGTCATAAGTATAAAATAACATGACTAATAATAGAATTTTGTGCAGAAGTCTTGCTCCCATTTTGCTAATAGCAATTGCAGTCGTTGAAACTATAAAAGAAGTGCTGACACGATGCCAGCTGATGGTGTGAAGTCGATGGATTCCAAAAATTCAGGGCAAAACAACCATCTTTACGTAGTTCAACCGAGTGACAATGGAGCAGACTGCTTATCGACAACCATGGCAACAGCTTACTCAGCTCCACCAAAGGAAGCCGAACAACTAAGTGGTTCAGATTAATTTAAAGATTTCGTTCATTTTGTAAGATTCCTATCTATTATATGCCACTGTAAAATTTAATGCTATCTTTAACCGTCAGATGATGCTGCTTTACATGGGCAGTGAACGTAGCTTGATTTTGCCGCTGTTGACTATAAGGAAGCCACTATGTTTAGATTCTTTCCGTTCGAAGTTTGCCAAATCTGTATTTAAAAAAAATTACTGTGTGTTTACTCTGTAAATTCAGAAATGTAAACTTAACAAGAATCGCTATGGTAAAAATTGCGCGTGTCTTCAACCTAAAGAATGATCACGTGAATGTACACCACCTGTGAGAACCACTGATAGTTAATTGTGGTTACGGTTAATATATATTTGTGGTATTTTGGATTTGGTGCTGGTAATACAGTAAAAATTAGTCTGGGAAAAAATGGGGAAATAAAGGCGAGGATAAAATGGGTGTAAGTGGAGAGATACCATTTTTTCCCACTGTGCCAGGTGTGGAGATTGTCACATTTGTATTAACCCAATATTACACGGATGACCCAGCCTATTGTTAATTTTATTACTTCTTTCTTTTTATCTTATCATGTAAAGTAATTGTAGTTAAAAAAAATTTCTAGCACATATGCCATCCAGCCATCTTTGGCAATACAGACGTGCATTTAACAAAGTTAATCAGGTCTTTAAATTTGTAAATGGAAGTATTTAAGTATTTAATGGAAGTATGTTTGTATCAACCCAATATTACACGGATGACCCAGCCTATTGTTAATTTTATTACTTATTTCTTTTTATCTTATCATGTAAACTAATTGTATTTAGTAAACCTTCTAGCACATATGCCATCCAGCCATCTTTGGCAATGCAGACGTACATTTAACAAAGTTAGACAGGTCTTTAAATTTGGCAATGGAAGTATTTAATCGTATGATATTCCCTACTTTCTGCAATGAGTGCACACGTACGGAGACTAGAAAACCTCGATGCGTAATTGAACATGACTTGAATTCTTCCTGAAGCCAGTGCATTATTACTTTCATGTGCTTCTTTAATGTTGGCAAGTGTAAATAATTTTTTTTAAGTGTTACATTTAAATAACTATAATTATTTGGCTACCTCATACTACGAATTAGGACATCCAAAAATTAGGGAAACCAAGGAATGAAAATCTTTGTAAATCTATTCTTTCTAGCAGTGTTCCTATTTAACGATGTCACTTACTGTAATTTTATGTTAATGCTCAACAGGTCCTACTCGGAGCCACCAAGAACCAATTCACACCAACCTTGACTATCAAGTCTTCCATAACGGTTCACTACATATTCCAGTAACAAGAACACAACACAATGGTTTTTATTTTTGCGAAGCAACGAATGGAGTTGGTGTTGGTCTAAGCAAGCTAATACACTTAACAGTGCATGGTAGGTACTTATTCCTCACGAGCATGTAAATCCCTTTTCCTTTGTTTGGTAGTATGTTGCAATGGAAGGAAGATGGATATGAAAGGAAGGGCACACAATACATTAGTTATTTGTGCACATACTTTCATAAATCTAGCCTAATTTGGGCAAACAATACAATACACAGCTGAAAAGCTGCTAAGAAATGACTAGTTGAAAATGTAGAATGGGGAGTGAAAGGGATTACGACACAGTGGAATCAGATGCGGCTAAAGAGCCACAGAGAATAAAAATCAGGTAAAATGGGATGCTGCAAAGTTCACTCGTGTGCTTTTCTTCTACTGTAGGTATGTGGAGTGCGATAAAATAGATGTAAAAAATGTAAAACCAGACGCACTTGTGTTTTAGCTGTAAGTGCATCTTGCTTCACATGCTTTACATACATTTTCTTTTACTTAGCGAGTAGAACTGGTATGATAATTTTAGAAACGAATCTAATACACGAATTTACATTGTCTTAGAAACTTAATAAAGAGAAATTTTGTGATTTGACAAAATTATACAGAATTCTCAGTGACCCGAAGCATCCTTTCAGCTGAGAATTCCTTGAGCGTAGATTCATTTGGAGGGTCTTCTTTGTCTATGTGGCTTGCAATTCGTAACCTACTGATGATCGATCTTTCCTCTGTGGCATTCTTTCATCATAAAGAAGAACCATGTTATATTTTTTTACCTTATTTAACTCTGCCCTGGCTGATCATTGTTATCCAATGAACTTCAGTCATGGCATGCATTTCACTCCCCTTCGCTGTTGCATTATTACATACTGTATATCATTTTTGGTTCAGAGCATAAAGCTGTCGATTAAATAGTCCTAATGTTGGTGCTATCCAAGCTCAACTATTTCATCACCTGTTAAAGTCATAACTTGATCACCCTTCCCTTTCAAATCCTTTATTTAATAATAACAATAGTAATAATATGATTTACTGCACCAAGAAGTGCAAAAGGTGAAAAAGGGTCAGACATGCTGGCCACTGACAGTACATCTAAAAAAAAATGTCATCGGCAAAATGTATGGAGGTCAAAATTAAGATTCATGAGGAATCACTACCCTTTTCAAAATAATGTTCTGGTCTCAAAAGAAACCTTCGTAGGTTTACGCCCCCCAAAAGCTTCCTAAAATGGGAGACAGACTATGCGGAGACAAGGTCTTCGGTAAGAGAATTTCAAACCGGAACCACACGGCAGGAGAAAAAAAACTTTCGACAATTTAACTTGAACCTAGGTAGGACGAGTTTTAGGCTAGTGCCACGCGTTTTTGTGAATGTTTGTAAAGCAAATAGAGGCAGGTCAAACAGAAGTAAATGATGCAGAATTTTATACGTTAAAATTAAATCCGCCATAAGGCGTCTCAGTTCGAGTGAGTCTAAATTGAGAGTTTTCAATCGAAGGTGATAGGGCAAATTTCGCAAACCCGGTAGTGTTTATGTGAACCGCAGCTGAACAGACTCGATTTTATCGACATGCTTAAGTAGGTTTGGCGACCAGACCTGACTCGCGTACTCGAGCAAGGGTCGAACATAAACTTTGAAGGCCAAAACTTTGACTCTAGTATCACCAGATGTGAAGCAGCGTCTAACCACTGCTGAGCGTCGGTTAGCATTTGAAGCAATATTGCAGCAGTGCAAGGAAGGTTTCAAATCGAAATTAAACCAAACCCCCAAGTCTCTGGTACAGCTAACATTTGCTAAAACATTATTGTTTATGCAGTAATCAACAAGATTTGGTCCTACACCAATATGGAATCGGTAGCATTTACTAGAAGCCAGTGGGAGTTGCCATGTTGTCGCCCAATTATCGACTTCAATTATACCGATTTGCAGAAGGTCGGTGTCAGCTTGGCAGGTGGTTGCTTTATGCAACTTCAAGTCGTCAGCAAACTTGGCCCAATTTACACAATTGAGATCCAGACTTAAGTCATCCAAGAAAAGGACGAAGGGGAGCGGACCGAGAACCGATCCCTGGGGTACTCCACTAATCACCCCAACGTCTTTACACTCCCTTGTCTGTGTATTTTTTTCTTGTCATCCCCTCCCTCTGCTGCCCCTTTTTCTTGAGGCTACTTTTAGTTATTGCAGTTGTTTATATTGGGTTAGCTGCAAGAATTGGGTGCCTGAATCTCGTCCTTTGTGGCACAGTTAAATTTCTCACATTGTGTTGATTACCTATACTGTCTTGTATTGCCATGAAGTACATTATAATTGTTATTCTTGAATCACATTTGCCAGGTTGACTCTGTGTGGCTCTGCTATTTACGTGCAGTTGTACTTCATATGACGACGTAGGAGAATTCGTAGTTGAAACTTTAAATGCGATGTGTCGATCTTCAGTAAACATATTGAACTGATGCTGTAAACAATATCGTTACTGATGGAAAGTTAGTAATTTACTCTTTTGATTCGTTGTTGAAAGATGGGCATCACCATATTTGTCAAACCTTTCCTATTTTCCAGTTTTCAAAGTATGTAACCTTTATGTTCGTACAATTTACGTAAACACCAGACTACTGCACATACACATTTTGATTTAATTTGCAACTACAATCATAGGTTGTTGAAAGGCAAAACTTTTTAAATAGAAGCCAGTAAAATGTGTATATTCTGGCTTTCTTGAAGTTAAGTATAACTAAACGGATCCAATATGATGATTAAAGAATAAGGGAGTTTTACGTTGTCCTATTTTTGTAGCTTAATCCTCAAAAAAGTTCCCTAAAGTGGGTGGGTTGAAAAATTTTGCCACTTTTACTGAAGTGTTGTGCGACCAGGACTAGTCGGACTCTGTTATTTAATTTAAACAGAACTTATTCAGACGGTCAAATGTGGCACAAAAAATAATCGAATGGTGCTGACTACAATTTTAAGCCATCATAGCAACTCAGGGTACAAAGATAATCTGGGAATGTGACCTGAAATTTGACCGTGCATGCACAAATTGGAGCCATAATCACACTGTATTCATAATAATCTACATTCTTGCAAAGTTAGTATGAATTATCATCAATTTAGAGTTTTCTGGTTTAACCCAAAATACTTATAGTTTGAAACGTATTGAACAAATTCTTTCAATGCTATTAGATTACATGAACGTCAGTGCAGAAAATGGGTTTACTACGAAATAGTCTTTATATTGACTGAAATGTGGCTAAGTTTGCATGCAGTGTCATAATGAGATATTATTTTCACGAATGTTTGCATTTGTCGTAGTTCCACCAGTAGTCGAATTCAAACAACGTAATCAGACAGGAAAACTGGGTGATTCCCTTACTCTACGATGCTTAGTAATGGGAGAAAAACCACTTAAATTTAAATGGAAAATGGATGAACAGATACTGGACGTAACGAAAGCTAGGTAAATTAACACTCACCAAATGTGTAATCTAATGAAATACGCCATTATTAACAGTAGACATCATTTTATGCTTATTTTTTTTTTTGCGTCGTTACAGGTATCAGCTGAATCAATTTGAACTCCAGAACAAAGTGATATCAGAACTAACCATTGTTCCTGTATTAAGAGAAGACTCGACAAGTTACACATGTATTTCACAGAATGACTTTGGCCATGATGAATCTCAATTCTTTCTAACCGTGCAAGGTATACAGTTAACAGCGCTATTTTTTTTATATTTTTGAGAATACTATTCTGCGTCCACTCGGCACAACAGTTTTCATTACGTTTTTGTTTTAGAACCTCCACACCCACCAGAGAGTGCAAAGGTTTCCGATGCTGGGAACCGTACAGTAGAGATATCGTGGAAAGAACCGTTTACGGGAAACAATCCCATCACTAGTTATGTTGTTCAGTATCGAGAAACATCAGGTAAACAACGTGCATTGCTTAATCATTAAACTGGTACGCCTAAGGTAGGGTTTATAATTATGTGGGATTTCTCGGATGTGTCTCAGTCTGTTACTATAAATTAAAACCTTACCACCTAGACATAAGTTGTTACATTGCATGCACAAACTTAGTCCATAATTGTTTATCAACAGGTAATCGTTCTATCAGGCCATGTATTCAGTCAATTGAACTGTACTGAATTTTAAAATTGTAAACGCACTTTACAAAACTTGGTAGTCAGTTGTGAGGAGCACATAACTCCTCGTAAATACGAGACTATACATACAATAGCCTATGATAAAAACGAAAAGTTAAACGTTACTCTTTCCTTGTTGATAGACAAAGAGACAATAAGTGGTCTGATTGATTCCTTCTAGTATCCCCCCTCGAGTACAATAGCTCCGAACTGCAGAGTTTTTAATGTCATTTACTTTATTGGGCTTTACTGGAATTATTGTTGTCCTTGCTTAGTAGTGAGTCGAGGCAACCTTTAGCTGAAAGTATTTGATACAAGCAGGGGTAGATTTAACGGGGTTTGGTAGTGGAGTGTCTCTGGGCCTTTCGAAGTAAAGGGGCCTTTTTGGTAAAGAAAAAACTCATAACTTCACTGCAAAAACTAAGCATCTGCAAATACTAAGCATCGTAACTTCGTAAGATGTATCTGAAATTTGGTTGTTTTGGTTGATCAGCCTCCTGAAAATTGTAAAACCATCTTAATTAATGATGGAATGGGTCTGTGCTTTGAAAATTTAAGATGCCTTTAGTTTAAGATGCGTCCTAATTTCAGGCTTATTTCATTTATGATATCATTAAACACAAGACATACCTAATCATCAAATAGAAAACACATGATATAATATTTAAGATATTTAGCTGTTTAAGGCACCATTGTTGGTAGTTACCAAATTCAAGCAGTGTAAGATGGCAGCAATTTTAGATGTCCGTGCAATAAGATGGCTTATTTTTAATTTGGAAAATGGATAAAATTGCTAAATTCTAAAATAGCAATTTAAGTGGTGTAACTAACTGGCAAAGACGCCAATATCAAAGTCAACGCATTTTAAGCGACAAGACGGGCAAAGTTGCTGACATTTTAGGATGGTTAACTTATTTTGTATGGCACCCATAGAATATGTTGTTTTGCTCTCTAAATATAACAACATTGTTGTTTAAGGGAAAGCTAAAAACATGGTATACAACGAAACTGTCCATGGTCATGAAACTTCTGCCAACATAAGTGACCTGAAGCCTTCGACAAAATATGAGTTCAGGGTTTTGGCAGAGAATCAACTTGGATGGAGTAAACCTGGAGAAGCAGTTTTTGTCACTACTGGAGAAGAAGGTAAACCTAAATCAGTGTTTAGCATGATATCACATGAGCAACACAATCTGATAATCTGGCCCAATGGACTGAAATACTAACGTGTGCTAGGGTAGTTAATGTTTTTAATTCTCAATGGCATGGATGTTGTAAAGTTGCATTTTAGCTTCTCATTTGATACTCTCAGAGGCTACCAAAGGTAACCCATAATTACAAGGATTTTGTTTCTGCCCAATAGGGCAGTGACATAACGTGGTATTATTTTGTATAACTCTATGGTGGAGCCAGTAACAGGGTTAGCTGCAAGGGGCACTGGAGAGCGAAAAGAAGGTCGTCTTACTGAAGCCAATGCTATTAGACAGGATTTCTTAAGCCTATAACGCGCGATTTTTGTTGTTGGAGAAAGCAATGTTTTTTTAAGCCTAAGAAATCCGCTCTCAAAGCACTGTCTTGACTAGAATTGCCGTTTTTTCCCTTACATTTTAATCTAGTGCACCTTGTAGCTATGACCTCCAAATGGTATCTCGTGGCCAAAATGACGTCACTTGATGCTGCTGTATAGGGTAAATAGTAGTTATGGATCAAAATAGGATGAAATGCCACCCTGTTTTGGTAGCATGTCATCCTAAAATTTCTGTAATAATACCATGTTTACACTGAGAGTAACGTTAAAATAAAATTGTAAACCAGTCATATCACAAATTTGCATTTTTGGCCATTCTGCCCATTGGACATAGAATGTTAAACTTTAAGGCCCTTGTGGCACCTTGCAAGACATGACCTCAACAAAAAAAATTCAACTTCATTCTATTTAACATCCAGCTATTTATAAGTCTTTCGAGTAGTCATTACAAAATGATTCAAAATGAGGTCGGCTATCATAGTTGCTGAGGAAAGCGATTTTCACACGCTTCACTAATTTATTAAAAACTTATTAATTAATTCAGCTCGAAATTTGGTAACTCACGAGACAAACATCCTAAAAACATAACTTTTTTGTGGTCTTCAAAAAACATAGTGTTGCCACTGAAACGAGAAAATCTCAACTTTTTCTCGACCACTGAGCACCGTTAGCAAGTCGAGTCGAGGTCGAGATGATTGAAGGCGAGATGACTGAAAAATGTCACAATTATCTCGACTTTATCTCAACTTTAACAGGGCTCGAAATGAGCCATATCGCTTCGCAATTTGTGCCACAAGTTTACGCCACAAGCCATATCGCTTCTCTGTGCACAAGTTTACTTTAGCGGTGCAAAACTAAAAACGAGCCTTTGTGTGACCATATTCAT
>JAHWFP010003263.1:0-11100 GCA_023313725.1 Lithobius niger
ACAGTCTTTTGTATTCTGTCCGGGTCAGCAAATTCCGACAAAACGACGCATTTCGTTAATGTCCTTTATAAAGTCCATTTTCGTCCGGGAAGCAAACGATGTCCTCCTTTTGTCAACAACGTTTTTTTTTTTTGTCTTTTGTTTTGTTTTTTTCCGTCGTTTTTCTTTTCCGTTTTCGGATAATTGGTTTTTCTCTGTCTCTTGTTTCGTTTCTCCTTTTAACACGACGACCCGCTCCGTGTTTACAGTTTGCTCCGCACCACCTTTTTTTTTCTCCTTCCATCCCTCACGTCTCCGCATTCGCTATTGGCGAACTTTGATTAAAATTCATTGGCTGCGGGCGTCTGACGTCACTTTGTGGCGCACCATGAGGGGAAGGGGGGGGGGGGGGTCAGAACTAATGAGCATTACTCAAATCCAGAATCGCATGTTTGCGCGTGCTGAAATTACCTAGGTAATCGCGTTTTGAAAATTTAAAATCTAAATTAGGTACGTGAGAATGGCTTAGGTTAGGTTACAGTTAGGTGTTTTCCATGTGACGTCGATTGTTACTGCCACTTCAGGGTTAGAGTTGCACTAAATAGTGTGCACCCTGCAGTAGATGGCTAAGTACTGGCAAGGTTGAAAGAGTTAGGTGACACCGCAGGGAACGCAATTTTGGCGTTACACGGAGTGGGCAAGCTTCGTTTAGATCAAATCCCCTCTTCTATCTCCTCCTCCCCAACCCAACTGCACCAACGCAATGGGATTCCACAATACGTATTTCATGAGTTGACAGTAAGAAGAAGGCCGCCTTAGAATTCGGCTAGAGTTAGACGCTGATTAGATTTAGTCATCACGCTTTAGACACAACGTAGCAAGGCTTGGTACAAAAGCTTTGTGCGCGTTAGTTACTCTCAGGGGAATTCTAAAGGGAATTGCTAAGCTGCCATGGCCGAACGATGGCACTAATCCTCAAGCTTATGTAGTCCGTGTGGGTGTTTACCATTGAATGGCGAATTAATGATGGTAGCTGGCCTAACCAATCAGCACAAAGGTATAAAAAGGATAGAATGTTGCTAGTGTTTATTCTAATGATGAACTGAGCAGTCAATAGGACAGTGACACGACGTAGTATTATTGTATATAACTCTACGGTGGAGCCAGTTACTGGGTTATCTGCAAGGTGCACTGGTTGGGGGAAAAGAAGCGCGTCTAACTGAAGCCAATGCTATTAGACTGGATTTCTTAGGCTTAAATCGCGCGATTTTTGTCGATTTGTTGGCAGTTGCTGACATTTTTAAGCAAGTGGAATCGTTATTATTATTATTAGCATAAGGGATTGGAGAAAACAACAGTTTTTTAAGCCTACGAAATCCACTATCAAAGCACTGGCTTGACTAGAAATGTCGTTGTTTAACCCACCATTTCAATCTAGTGCCCCTTGCAGGTATCTCTCTTGTAGCCAATATGACGTCACTTGACGCTGCTCTATGGATAACAGCTACTTTATATGCATGATTTGAGAATATGGTGTCAGCTGTGTGGATTCAACACCACCTTAAGGTTTAGTGACTTCCAGTTCCGGTGTAGGCAGTGCACGATTTTTGTACGCCTTTTTGGCTTTCTGTCTCGTAATTTCTGCCTGCAGTGTCACTAACTTTGCTACCAACAGCAATACAATGCAACTGATATCAGACCAGTACATTCCGGAATCTTGCATAAAGCTTCCTATTGGCTGTTGATTTTGTACGGCCATTGACGTTACGTCTTTTAGATCGAACATTGCCGCCGCGTAATGGCTCTCTCGAGGGAATGAATCCATGAAGTCTAATGCTGGACTTAGAAAAAAAATGGTTACTGATTATGAAATGTGAGTGGGATCGCTGCAAATGTGAAACTGTTTTGAAGTACATTAGTCGACCTAAATACGATCGACAGTCCAACTGAAAATATGCAAATACTGTTGTAATGTATCAACAGATGGACAGGACGATGTCACGATACCAGCAAATACGCCGCATGGGTGAAGCACCACTGGATAGTTGATTGATCATTAGCATTTAGTAGCAGATTCTTTGCTTGCACAGTTATCTCAACATTTATGCTAATCGATCAATGCCGACAGTTGTGGATTACTTACGACGCGTAATTAGAGCTACGCTGATTTTTTTTTAGCAGTTGCGAGATGCTGAGAACTTTCTTAACTTATCAAACTCTTGAGCGACCAATTACAATCAAAAGCGACCGCTTCCAGTAAAACTGATGTCACTCATTCAAATGTTTTAGAATGTACTTGCATTGATAAGCGTAACAGCAGCCAATTTCACCAAAGAGGTGTTTTAAGAACATATGCTCATCAGCGCGCTTGTGCTGTACTTGCATTGTCAAGGGCGTTGCTAAGCAGTTTGCAGTTAAATACCGGCCAATGAATATGTTAATTACTTGTAATCGAGTAACGTGTTACTTTCTTTTAGCTTAGTTCAGACACTCTGTGTGATGACAGTCTTCACCATTTGTTACTTATGTTTATGTAAAATCTTAGCGAATCAAAACTGAAGGTCCGCCATCTTTAGTCACTGCATTTTGTGGTAAAACCTCCTCAAAGAGCTGATGAGTACGATACCTCAGCATGATCACCTTACTCATTACTTCTTTTTGAGGGACGGTTATCCTTCCTGATTGTCATTGGTGTCACCAGCGCCTCTCATGGTCTATTACTTTCTTGTTGATTGTCATCATTTTGATGGTGTTCGTCACCGTTACCCGCGGGACATAGCTTGTCAATTGGGCGATGGTTCTGTCCTCCTGTCTGGAGTCCTTCCATTTTTTCAGGATACAGATGCACAATGTGATCTAGATTTTGGGGTTGGTTAACATCTCTGTAATCTGTGGCACAGTGGCATCCCGGGTTATTGCGCTGTGACTGAGGTTGGTGCTAATGACCTAGCTGTCAACACGCCATTAAGCCTCAATCTCCCCCATGACATCTCTCTGAACGAGCAGAAAATTCACCATGTATTTTGTTCGTGAACTTAGATGAGCTGTGGTTGCAGTTTAGGAAAGTGCTTACAGTCTATGCGAAGCTACAAATTGTTTTAAAATTGCCAAGACAGTGCAAATAGACATTTGCCATTTGAGTACCTGTTGCTGCTGGCAGTAGTACAAAATCAAGAGTCTTTGACGCATCTGTCTGATGTCAAGAGATTGTAGCTAGCTGAGCGGCAGGCAGACTTGCTCTGTATCGTCCTTCCAGTATAATGCGGACCATGTCAGCTACTAAAAGTCAATGTAGCGTAGCTTCTCTTACTTCGACCGGTAATATGGTCGGAAATTGACACTCTTTAAGACAGGCTCTTGTTGACTTTAAAAAAAAAAAAGGAGCATGACAGAAAAACAGGTCAAAGATCAGAGCATTTTTATTGGGAATGTAAATAAAGACAAACCTAATAATAACCGGTCCATATTGAACTTGGAAACAGCCTTTATTGCAGCCGATTTTAACAAATTTTTCCTATGCTTTTTATGGTTTTGCTTCATAATTTAATCCATTGAAAGGGCATCCCAAAAAAGGAAGGGGGGCACGCGCCGCAAGTTCCCCAGTGTTCGGATCCCCTTGACTTTGTTAATGGAGGGAGTTAGCATTGCAAAGCTCTTTATCATTGGTTTTCAAATAAGAATATGTTCGTAAACGTTCTTCCTAGCTTGGCTACGTAAAGTTTTCTCTTGACATGAAAGTAAAGTGTTTAAAAATGCTGCCATTGTAAAACTTGGAGTGCTGGAAAGCTGTACTTCCTCCAGGTTCTGACAATCGATGCTCTCAACTTTAAATGACGCTAGAACATTGACGGATGTATTCAATTTTATGAGAAACCTTTTAGCATAATCCCTTAACCGTATGCGACACGTTGAAATATTTGAGCTTTATGAAGCATTTGCGGTAGAGGTAGGCGATTTTGACAGTCAGGTATTGGCGAAAGACTTAGGTGAGCTGCAGGGAAGACAGTTACGAGGGCCAAGACAGTCCTTAATGGCAGCTGGAGTTCAATGAAACTCGATCCACGCCCACACGAGCCCTATATCACGCCCACACGTCTCTATTTCAGAGACGTATTAGGTGCTAAAGGATCACATAAAGGAGCAACACGTGCAGATTGACGAATACCGCTGGGATCAATTTAGCCTCGCGCTTCCCCTTCTCGACCTTTAACTCACGTAAGTGAAGAATACCGTCAGATTTATTTTGATTAGAATTGAGGACGTCCGTAATTGATCTCTCGTAAATTATTCCTATTTTCACCTCCTTCCTGTCCTTTACTGTCTTTATTTCTAATCACGCTGCTATCATTGTTTGGGGTACGGTCACACACACAGAATGTGCAAATCTATGTTTTTCTCGAGTGGTTGTGGTGTATTGCAATGAAGAAGGATGGATGAAGGTAAAGAAGATCCAAAATTTGGTCAGAGCAGTGAGTTGCTACTTTCGGGTGATCAAACAACATGGTTAGTACGTGGGTGTAAAGAAACGCGACTGATGTACCACCAAACAGCGATAATGGAGACTACGGATTTAGTGAACGTATGTAGTGCAGATGTGAATTTCACTGGCAGCGTATTTCCGTAAGGAGTTTTACCAGGCTTCTGATTTTACAGGCCATTCTGCAGAGTGACACGTCTGCTTTTCTAATCCAGCAGAGTTTATGACGTCATGGAGGCAGCATTTGTGACGTCATGCTTAACTTTTAGCCTCGAAAAGAAGCCTATTCGCCTTTCTTGTCCAACCACCTAGATTTCATTCTTTGATGTATTGCACTTAGACTGGACGATTTCGCTAGGGGCTGGATCTGCGTGGGAAGACCTGTGTGCTTAGTATTATTGTTGCTCTACTAGTTTTGTTGTTTATTCTTGATTACGTTTTGTGGGACAGAGCATCCGATTTGGTTTGCCACTCCCTGAGTGCATCAAATCAAATCAAATCACATCAAAATCACTGCAACTGTTTGTTCACACGTGACGTGTATGTTTTGAACTGTTAAATAAAAACAGATGCAAACCTATTTACGTTGCCTTTTGGATTTATATGTCAGACTGCCTGAGCGGGGAAATCGAACCCATGACCTTAAAAACCAAAGGCCGAGGTCCTGCTGCTGAGCCATACTGACACGGCCAAAAGGAAACGTTCATAGGCAGCATTTAACACATGCATATATACATAAAACACACACTTTCCAATCGCTACTGGAGGGACGCTTATTTGCCGCGCCACAGTTCAAGTGAAACGAATGGAACATTTCAACGTGAAAAAAGATTGACGATGGAAAGCCAAAGGCTCAACAAGAGTTAAATAAATATAGATGCAAACCTATTTACGATGCCCTTTCGATTTATATTTTAGACTGCCTGAGCGGGAAATCGAACTGTTCTCAAATTTTAAACTGTTCTTAAACTTTTATTTCTAAAAAAAATAGGCCCTTTTGAAAAATGTAGGCAAACATTGAATTCCTCTTTGGAATATAAAGTACACGTTTGCTTCATGGTAAATGTGTTGTGTTTTAGCGGTTTTATGTTATCCTTCATTATGTATTTTTTATTATAAATAATTATCACAATGAGTTAAAACTTCCGCACCGCTCCTGATGAAAAAAATCTTGGTAAATTATTACGTTTTAAAAATTTGTTGTGCTGTTTTAGACTGTAAAAACGAACAGTTGGACTGAGATAACTTTTAACGGTCCATTTCTACAGGGTGGCTTTCCTGTATGACCCGGTTTTACAACATTTGTGTAAATGCTGAAAGGCACACATTTTTCCTATTTTCCCCATTGTGAAAAATAATCATGCTACAATCATTCTAGCCTATGTAAATGCTAGAATTTACGCAGAACCCTCGGAAATAGAGGGAGTCTGTGGGTTATTACGAGAGTAATATTTTACATAAACTGTTATTACAATAATATTCCTGATTATTACAATAATAAAAAAAAATTGTAAAGTCACAAAGTGTTAGACTTCAACCTTCTTGTCCGAAACTGTCACGGCCGATAATTCTCATTGTTTTCTGGAAGACAAAAAAATTGTTTTTGATTTTAGCTTTATTTAGCAGTCTTTGAAATTACAAAATTAGATAATGCAAAACAGTACTTTAAAACTATTCAAAAAGTTTTTTTTTTTCAAAATTTGCGGTTTTTCCCATTTTGACCTATAATGTTAAACTTTAGGCCCCGGTGGGCACCTCTAAAAAAATGTTTTTCGCTTTTTCGAATAGTGCTTAGGAGGTCGAAGACCAACTTTTCCGCACTACGGTTTGAAATTTAAAAAAAAAAGGATTTTTTTTGAGCCACCTTAATGAACAAGGTGCTTGCCGAATTAGAAGCCAGCTGTCCAGTACATCGTTACAGGACGGATTTCACAATGAAAGCCAATTCAATGACGTCACAACGTGAGCTATTTAATCATATAGGGAGTTCCTTTCAATTTTAGGAACTTTCGGCGAGTGTGGCGCATGTGACTAATAGTCAGGCCTCCCCACCCCTGAAATATGTCAAACCATACTACAAGATGCAAGACACTATCGCTATGGCATCACGCTGCACTACAAAATGCTTGTAATCTAACTGCTTTTTAGAGAATGCATTATAATCTTGGTAATCTACTGTTAAATGATGACGATTGCTATCTCAACTTAGCGTGATGCACTGGCATGAGTCAGATCGCCTGGTTGGCCTTTTAAGTTGAGCTTTTAAGTCACTTTTTAAGATCTTTCAAGCCCTGGTTGACCTTTTGATTTTCAAGTTGACCTTTTGAGTAAAGTGTTATAGTAAACAAGCTTAACTGCACTGTGATGAAAAAAAAAAAGACCCAACTACGGAAATTAAAACTATAGGCTTAACTTATTTTTAAAACTGCTACCGGCAGTCGTTTTTGCATAAATCATTTTTTATTCAATTTTTTCCGGTAAATTGTTCTTTTCCCGTACACGAACTGGGAAAATAGGTTTGGCGTGTGAAATGAGCGAAAGATGTTTGGTATGCAAATTTCCCCGTCGGGAAATTCATTAAAATCCACGAAGTGTGATGATGGATGAGGTCAAAGAAGCCAGAGCGCTGTAGCCTGTCTCGTCTGCTGGGTCTAGCGCTTTAGTCTTTCCGCTTTCGGTTTCGATTTCCAAGGCAGGTCCATCAATCAAAGCGCCCTTAGACGTTCGGTTCTCCCGTCCGTCATGAAAACGCAGCCGTATTGATGCTGCCTTTATGAATTATTAGATGCCAAAGAAATTTAAATCGAAGTCATGTTAGTTCCGCTACAATACGGTGTACCCAACCCACTGTGAAAATTTGGATGCGCGAAGCACTCATACGAAAATCTAATTACTAAAATTATTATTTAACCGGGATTTATTTGTCCGTTTATTTGTTTGTTCGGCTTTCGTCCTTGAATTAAACAGAAACCAGTATATTAATGTAATGTTGTATAGTTGTATTGGGCCAATTTTGAATCCCATTAGATTTAACTACATAAGGGAGTCAGAAAGCTAAACTCTGGAATTAAAGTAGGAAAAAAACCTTCTGTCGTAGCAGGGCTGAAAGATTGTTCAGAATAGATTCTCCAGTCCCGAATCTGGGTTGATAATAGGGTCCCAAATTTGAGGGTCAAAGCGTTCATATGGTCCCGAAGTTGAGACCAAAAGCAAGCTGGTTCCTAATCTTAGGTGCCCGCGTATAGGGTCCTGAATTTTTGGCTAAAAGCGAAACTCATGCACAGCATACTCATTCTACCATGGCCGACAAGTTAGGCATGGAATTTATCAGGGTGCTCCTGACTTGACCATTTGTACAACTCCCCAGCAATGTGGCGGAGCTTTCACAGATTATGTGACTGTGAAAGCGTTTATGTGTGGGTTAACTTATTATTCCCCCTTTCCCTAAGAAAAATAAAACTGGAAAGCTGGAAACTTTATTTGGCACTGGACAAATAGGCACTTGGACAAATAAGCATCAGGACAAATAGGCACCCGGACATATACGCACCCGGACAAATAGGCACCAAGTAAAAAAATTGTTTAATTGGGTTGGATTGTTCACAAAGATTGTTGGCATGTTTATTACACTAGCATCTCTGATATTATGTTAGCCGCAGCGAGCACGGTAGTGCGAGCGAGGCAGCGTAATTTGAAACATTAATTCACCTCGCAAAAATTTCGGGAAAATATGTAAAAACTCCCCCCAACGGTTCAAACGACTTAAGGGTCCCAAATTTAAAACAAACGATACAGAATATGAGGGCAATCTATCCCAATTTTAAAAAAATAAAAATAAAAACTGGTGCCTATTTGTCCGGTGCCTAAATGTCCGGTGCCTATGTGTCCGACATCCAGTTCATCAATATCCCAGGCTTGGTTTGAACAGTTCATCATCTGCTTGTAAGTCTACCTAGTCTGGATTCAGACAGCGTCTGCATTGAGTTGACGTCTAAAGCTTGTAGCACACTACTCCATTCCGTCACATCACGTCGCGGGCCGTCAAATTTCTGTTTGGATTAAAAGCATGTAAATTAGAGCAGCCGCGTATCCGTATATTGCTCCGTCCCGTTCCGTGGCGAGCCGTCGGATGACGGATGGGGTTGTTGAGGCAAGACCGTCGTCATCAGTCACGCGCCTGCGCACAACGCTTTTCCACTACTAAAAACAGATGCGAACCTATTAATTAATACCCAATATACTACGACTTTGTATTTCATTATCTACTTAAGGTCTCTACAATTCTTTCTTTATTTGCATTGCCAATTTGGGCGCGATCAAATTTAAAAGCTCAGCAGAGCTGACTAACACGGTTAGCAACGAAACCAATGTGCGCTGGACCATCCGTTTGCCGTCAGTCGTCGGAACGGCACGAAACGGAACGGAATGGAGTAGTGTGCTACAAGTTTAACAGCCATCCACAAAGAAATCCTTGGTACATCCTAAAACATTACCAATGTTTGCCCAGACTTTTATTATTGCTCCTATTGTTATTGCCCATTTGGTCCTGTTGTGTTTTGTGTAACAAAATTAACAACAGTCTGAAACCCAAGCTAAAGAACACCCATAGGGAAGTAGGATGGTGGAATAAGCCAAGGTATGTACTCCACCTGCGAAGAAGAAAGAACGTCGCATCTGGAGTGTATGTGGTGGGCACCTCTTACGTATAGAGCAGCGTCAAGTGACGTCATATTGGCTACGAGATAACATCTGGAGGTAATAGCTACAAGGGGCACCAGATTGAAATGTAAGGGAAAACAACAGTCAAGACAGTGCTTTGAGAGTGGATTTCTTAGGCTTAAAATAACGTTGTATTCCAACAACAAAAATCGCGCGTTATAGGCTTAAGAAATCCAGTCTAATAGCATCGGCTTAAGTAAGACGACCTTCTTTTCGCCCTCCAGTGCCCCATGCAGCTAACCCAGTTACTGGCTCCACCATAGAGTTACACACAATAATACCCTATAGGGCAGTGACATGACGTAGTATTATTATATATAGCTCTATGGTTGGAGCCGGTAACTGGGTTATCTGCAAGGGGCACTGGAGGGCGAAAAGAAGGGGGTCTTACTTCGCCCTGCAGTGCCCCTTGCAGCTAACCCAGTTACTGGCTCCACCATACTGTTATACACAGGGGAGTGACATGACGTAGTATTATTGTATATAACTCTATGGTTGGAGCCAGTAACTGGGTTAGCTGCAATGCGGACTGGACGGCGAAAAGAAGGCATCTGTCTGAAGACAATGCTGTTAAGACTGGATTTCTTAGGCCAATAATGCGCGATTTTTGTCGATTTGTTGGCAGTTGCTGACATTTTTAAGCAAGTGGAATCTTTTCTTTTCCGATTACAACCTAGCAGCATAAGGGATTGGAGAAAACAACGTTTTTTTAAGCCTATGAAATCCGTTCTCAAAGCACTGCTTGACTAGAAGTGTCGTTGTTTAACCCTCCATTTTAATCTAGTGCCCCTTGCAGCTATCTCGCTTGTAGCGAATATGACGTCACATGACGCTGCTCTATACTTCCCTGGCACTAGCAATGGTGTAATCAGCTGTTGGTATGCGCACCTGCCAGGGGTGCTGTATGATTAAATAGAGTTGTAGAAAGGAGAGCACCACATCATATCAGGAGCTGCCCAATTACCATTCAGACAAGAATCCTGGTCTCACTCAGTGGCGTAGCCACCTCGGGAACGAGGGAATACATTGCAACATCTTTTATTTTACTGACGTCTACGTACCGTAAACCGTACTAGGAGACTAACTTGTTAAGGCCTCAGCAATTATCGCTCAACATTTCTATTTTATGTTGTTCTATGCACTTCTTTCAGTACCAACACTTACAAACTTGACCTAGAATCTATCAGCAATTTCTGTAAGGTTAGCCGTCTGCAAGATTTCAGTGGGAAGGAGAGGTTTTTGGAACGCGGTTTACATCTTTATCATAGTCCCATGCCACTATTGCGTAGTGAACCATAGCACTGACGTCAGCTCGTAGGAAGTCTCATCAATGAAAAATGTGGTATGAAAATCGCTCTGCCGTGTAGTGTTATGGCATATTTATGCAGCGATCTCGCATGTAGAAACTATAAACGATCTTTAATTACAACATGCGGTAGGTTATGGCTTGCTGGTTGGTAAGGAAATAGTCAACATTTAAATTGAGAGACGAGCACCGAAAATAGTTTAAAAAAGTTAAGCCAAATGGTGTACACGCATACACTAAAAAGTGACGTTTCGGAATACTTTCATTCCATTTCTGCTTGACAACGAATTGAAACTATTCTGAAATGTGGCTTTTTAGTGTATGCTTGTGTACCATTTAGCTTGTCTTTTTATTAAAATAGTCAGCAACGAAAAATCAGAGGCTAAGGTTTTAATGGAAAAGGTTGGGCCTCCTGGGAATGTCTTCAGGTGCCTCACAGGTTGGGCCTCCTGGGGAATGTCTTCAGGGACCTCACAGGTTGGGCTTCCTGAGGAATGTCTTCAGGGGCCTCACAGGTTGGGCCTCCTGGGGAATGTCTTCAGGGGCGTCACAGGTTAGGCTTCCGGGGGAATGTCTTCAGGGGCCTCACAGGTTGGGCCTCCTGGGAAATGTCTTCAGG
>JAHWFP010003263.1:12923-23191 GCA_023313725.1 Lithobius niger
CACTTGTCCCTCACGTTTGGCGATGCCATCGGGACCATTGTGTCCCTGGTAAGTCTAACCGTGATGGTAAGACATTCGTGACCCCATCCCAATACCATCTGCCCTTCCTCTGCAGCCGAGCCATCACCTTCGTTTGAAACTTTTAAACTCTTAAACTTTTTTTAAGTTTAATTTTAACTTCGGATAGCAGTTAGTGACAACCATGTCGTTGCCATTCCGGTTGCGTTTGGCAACAAACTTTTATTATCATTATAATTCTTCTTTCACACCCAAGTCAAATTCTCATCGATTATTTGTTTTCTCACATTTTTAAGGAAAGTGCTTATGAGGATGGAGGGATGCCAAGAGTGGACCTGACTTACGCTTTCACTGATGAATAGCTCTAAGAAAATGTGATTCTTGGACCGAAAGTCGTACAACTTTGATTCCTTAGGCCTAGGATGCCAAGGTTGCAACCCGCATACAACATTCAAGTGACAATAACATTGCGAGATCAAGATAAACAATAATGGCGTTTCGAACCTTGCCAAATGATAGGGTCGGTTCATTTCACGATGGAGACGTTTGGCGAGATATTTACGAACATTAATCAGGAGGGGATTTGCTGAAAGGATGAAGACCTGTCTGCGGTTGGTAAAGATGTTTAAGGATGATTAGGAGGATAAAAGCAATAAGGGTGGTACCACGGATTGGTTGGAACCCGGTTTCCCAATATCTATAAAGGCTTGACCATAGCGATTCGACGCATTATCAGCTTAGCCTTCGATTCTCCCACCAGTCACGCTGCGAGCACACTGTAAAAAACCCTGCTTGTTCTCAGCTGGATTGAACGGTGGAAGTTAAGTCCTAAACAGACAGGCTGCTCGTGGATGCATGACTTTGCAGAATGGTGTACCAAAGACGTCAAAATCGGCCAATAAACGCCACACGCAGTACTTGCGTGCGGCAATATCGACCTTGTAGGCACGTAAGTAGCGCATTGCCTCGAATGAAATTTTCTGCTGTCTGGTTGTTAAAGCTCTACTCTTGACACGTGATACGTGGATTTTAAACTTGAAACAATGCATTGCCGCTAAATTATTAAAACTTTAATAACAATGGCATAATGCTACTTCCCCTTTGTGCGCTAGACTTCAAAATAAACGCTCTGGAAGCTAAATTCCATTAAGTTTAAACAGTCAAAGAAACACGGCATGTGCTTAAATGTGCTAAGCTAAGCTATCCTTTCCTTAAAGCATCCGAAGACTTCAAGGATAGTCCCCATTACCGTAATATAACGTCCGTTTAGTGCTGCAACACCGGAAACGCTAATAATGAGAAGAATACCGGGTATTTGTGCATGCTGCTACCAATAACCAGCACTATGAGTACAGTTTGTAGCCTGTGATTTCAGCACGCCTAGCAGCTGCTTTTGAAAATTTTGGATTACGGGGCACGCAACGTGTGCCAAAGCTAACGTCAAGCCTTTATATTAGCAAAGCATTGTTGGATAGGTGGCATCTGTAATGGCATGAAAATGTTCATCTTATGAAAGTAAATGCGCTCTAACGTCATAACGTACACGTCACAAAGCGTCTGAATTAGGTTTATTTTTAATTCGGCTGTGAAATATAGGCCTATTTATAAATATTAGTCAAGAAGGCCCTTAAAGGATAAAGGATTGTTTGTAGTTGATAAAAATGTTTAACGATGATTACAATGATTTAAGAGGGATTAAACATCGGTGTTCACAATGGTAAATATTAAGAATCTATTACGGCGACATCTAGTGGCCATGATATCGTTAACCTCTACAGAAACGTTTCGCATACCAGATTTTTACTCAATAATTAAAGGGCTATATCTCCCAGCGCCAATTTTCTCGATCCACCACATCAAGTACGGCCCCAAAGGTATATTTCCTTGCCGTTAGTCAATCCCTTGGTAAAAATCCAGTTTAAAATGTGGCGTTACGAGATTTTCTGTTGAATAATTTTTAACTTTATTTACTGCGTTCTGCAGTATATGATGCTTTGCACGCTTACAATAATCATGACGTTTCATGTCTGTGTGTGCATGTACTAATTTTTTTAATAATTACCATCAGATCAAGAATCTAAAAGATTAATGCGGTAAAAAATTAAAATTAAGTATTCCAATAGATCGCCGAATCAGAATTATAGGACACTAGCCTAAAATTGTGATATTTAAAATTGTGATGTCAAAATACGAGAATCATTCCGACACAATCTTTAACTTGATGCCGTTTCGTGTACTATTTCCAAAGCCAACCGAGATAGCAGCTATACGTTCCTCGCTGCGAGGAACGCAGTTACCACCCCAGCCGACCTTTGCTCTGGTGTGACTGTTATAAGGCAGGCCGGGTGTCCCTTCAAAGAGGCTTAGATTAAGTTTGTTTCTCTGGAATAACATTTGTTGGTGCGTTACTTCACGGCTAGTTGCAATCAAGCACCATTCTTCAGACTGTACTTAGGTGAACAGCGGCGGCACGTGTACGTGACACTTATAATGGCACTTGTAAGGATCGTCTTATAAACGTCTCATAGACGTCTTATAAGCAGATTATCATTTTCAGCAATGTACAGCGCCCTAAGTTAACTGGCCCGTCACAAAGCCTTTGAGTTAGGCCTGTTATGAATTTATGAGTCAGATCTACTTATAAACATCAACAAAGAGGGGAATAGAAAGTATAAATGAGTGCAATGAAGTTGATAAATATGCTTAAAACTGATTAGGTTGATTTAAGATTGATTGAGATTGTTAATGTTTCTAAATCACTTTAAGCAAACTAAATCGCGTCGTGGTCGTATTAGCCACATCACAAAACTGCTGAAAGGGTTTTAGTGTACATTTAGTGTGGTTCACAGCGCATGACATTTTGAGCCTCTTGGGTGTTAGCTAGAAAACAAAGCCAGAAAATAAATTAACAAACTAACTTTAAAGTTTGTTATGAAAGAAGAGGTACAGTAAATAACGACACTTACGCTCGCAAAGTGACTTGATTGTGTAAATGTTGCTTTTATCATTTGTTGTATTGTAGCAGATTAGCACATATATCTATTATTATTGTAGCAGATTAATTCGTTAATTTTTTTTTACAATTCTCTTACTGAAGAAGGTTTGAAATTCGTATAGTTTTACATCTGCACTTTAAAACTATAGGCTATCTACATGAAGATGCGTACCTTACGGGATGTGGTCGTACCATATCCCGTTCACGAATAACGACATCATCAACAGGAGTCAGGATTGCACTTTGTCAGTTGAGCAAATAAATATTTCTTCCGTAGTGGGAGGGAGAGAGAGAAGGGCGCAAATTGTACGCCCTGCTTTGCTCCCTCCAGAAACGGAACTAAAGCATGGGTTTATGGGTCAGTGTGTCACATTTTTATCGTGGGTCAAGTAGGTTTTGGGTCAGGACCGTTCACTCACCTACCCACGGTAATCTGACGGTAATCAGCAGTCTCTTTAAAAAAAATGTCTTACTCTTTAAAAAATAGTTTCCCCCAAAGTCTAAAAACCCAAATTGCATAGTGCATTTTTGCGTACTGTATTATTTTTTCATGGCGTGGGGTGGGTCACGGACGGTGGGTCACATGTTGTTCTTTATCGGGTGAATCAGGGCTCGAGTGGGTCAGGTGGGGGTCATGGGTCGGAAAAGTGCCCCACTTCCATCACTGGCACCTCCTGCTAGAACACGTGCGACCACATTATTTATATTGTATGATACTTTTTTCTTGCGTTACGTGATGTAAGGCTGGATCAAAAAACTAAATTTGAAGAAAATGGAGAATATATGGATTTTTCCAAGAATTTTTACTCATCATCGGCTCTTCTTTTAATAATGCACTACTCTTTAAATGTCACCGGGGTGCGCCATGGGATTTACTAATGACCATAGACCGTGGCCCAGGGACTAGAATTATAATTGAATCAACTGAATCATCAAATAGACGAATTTTAGTAATTCAAATGTTTTTCTGTACCTACGAGAACGTTTTCGTCTACCTACGCAACAAGTGATGTCAAAAATTGTTTAAAATTTGATTGAAAACGTTAAAATTTAAACAGCTGCCATTTATTAAATTTAAAAGTTGTGGGATTGCAAGGCTGTCCTTGCACATTTGCACGTTGGTAAAATTCCCTCGTTTAGTGGTATGAGGGGGAAGTGCCAAATTCCAAAACAGTCATACAGCCGTAAATAATCCGGAAAGCCGGGGGAAAAAATGGCGCTCCAAGGGACGGAGAGCATCGATCAGCTCGCACGCCAGGTACAATCTTTACATTGAGTTGCCCTTACTAACGATCCTCCCAAGCCACAATCATTTAAGATCTCGGGTAAACACGTCGACCCAGGCCGTACCTAAAGCCTGCAGTGCTTAACCCAGTTGAAATCCTGCTTGTCTACCCGAAGATGAATAACTCGATTCCAAATTATGTACGTCAGTAATTGAAACCATGACGTAATAATGTAAATGATAGTACAATTCCAGAATTGGTTGTTGCCCATTGTTAACGGCGAGACGTAGGTTAAACAAGTACTAAAAGATTGGAATACAATCCACCTCAACCCCTCGACCTGAAGTTTACTACGGTAAAAATGACTACAAATATCCCCTGTGTTTCCTTGTTTATTCTTCAGTGTCATATGGGCATAAACCTTGTAAAAGAAGCCAAGTTTAATGGGGTCACTTTGCCATCAGATTCTAGCTGTGGGCGAACACCCTGCTTAACACCGAGCATAAATCTGGACCAGGGCTCTTTAATGACTCTTTAAAATTCTGTAAAATTTCTCATCATGATTCCACCCTGATTATGCACCTTTAAATCTCCACCTGTCACACAGCAACGAGGAATATCCATTTACGACCCGCACGGCTACAGAAATGCTACCTTGAGTGGAGTAATCAAACATGAATTGAGTAAGATGGTGAAGCGCTATACACAATCGCTGTAAATTATACAGGAGTAAACAAAACACATTAGTACTACGGCTGAAATTATGCACTATACCACGCGCCATGGCTGTTTGCTGTGACGTGGATATCACGTGACTGGGCTAGTCCAATCAGACGGCCAAAGAGCCGTTGTTCTCGTTCGTCATTGGCTAACTCATGGTGACATCACGGCAATCAGCCCTAGCGCATGCTTTAACAATAGCTGAGATTCGGTATAGCCTAAATGTGGTCTTGCATTCCATTGAACTGAGATGACTGGAATTCGAACCATGGAACTTTTCATCACTGCACATACTTTCTCACCGGATCCATTTCTAGGCCTTGGTAAAGAGACATGAGGCTGGGCTCAGACGACAGGAGACTCTGCGAAGGTATCCAGAAATCGTAGTTCAAGTCCATAATGAAGCGTAATCGAAGCAAGCAGTCTGCATTAAAGACTGGCCTTGTGAGGATACACAATACACTAGTCTGAGAAAGAAAGAAAAGACCACTACCCCTACTGGGACTCGAACCCAGCACTTCTCGCTGACTAGACCGGGTGCTGTAACCACTGCGCTACCGTGGCGGCAGGTACTGGCTACAGGCTCCAGCCGAGTTAAGTAGCTGTTCAATCCTTCTCAGTGGTGACCTAGAGGCCACAAACACGCACAAGGAGGGAAAGCAACATTGCTTCTCGGCCTCCACACTAAAAATAATGCGACTGTTGCTTCGTTTACCCTTTACTTTGTGATTCTTTAAATTATATACCATAATAAAGGCTTAACGAATCTTAACTATCTTTGGTTAACAATTTTAGTGTTTAAGCGTCTCTCTAAGTACGACGACACCGAATAATTACGTGCAGTCAAGAATCGACACATGATGAAAATCACTGCTTGCTATTCACCGCTAAACCTTCATAGCTGCTGGTTAAAATGATAACTCGGGATGGTTTGAGATCTTTAGCATTTCTTATGAGTCCAGTGCATTCACTAGCATGACTACGTGAAACCCCCAACTTTCTACTGCAGTCTCTACAACAGACATACAATGGACAACATACAACAGACGTATTGGCTGTATACCACAGCAAACTAAGAATGACAGACTGGGTCAGCTCGACCATGTTCGGAAATTCTTTCCAACTGCTCGTGTCTATTTAAATATTAAAATGCAGTCACATCAACCTGCCAAAGAAGAAGAGGGCAGGAGGGGGGTAGTGAAAGAGAAAAGTCCATCTTCCATTTTCATTTGGCGGCCCGTGTTTGATCTCATCTTTCCTTTCGCTTCACTCATGCCGTTTAGTTGACTAAAAGTTGAAGAGGCGCAGAGTGGTATATGCATTATTGTTTACTTCTACATTACGACTAAAGCATTAGTACGCTCGCCCTCTGCTGAATGCGCTACACGTCCTGACAAGGCCCAAGCCGACGTTTTTAACTGCTTGATTTTTAATAGCTTGATCCCCATCGTTGGATCAAAACGGCACTCCAGTTTTATTTTGTGTACTTAAATGGCTTACTAGAGTCTGCAACCCAGCTACGCTTGCTGTTTCGTAAGACAACCCCCCCCCCACCCATCCCCTTGTTACAAAGGGTGCATCAGAATTTCTAGGCTAGCTACGCTGGCTGTTTCATAAAACAACCCCCCCCCCCTCATTCCCAGGTTGCAAACGGTGCGTTTGAATTTAGAGGCTAGCTACGTTGGCTGTTTCATAAAACAATCCCCCTCCCCCATCCCCCCATTTTGCAAACGGTGTAGCAAAAACGACGTGTGCACTCATTACTTTTGGCTGGCTAATAAATGCTGATTGAGTGAGCGAACCCGTTTGCGTTTTTTTGGGTTTTTTAGTATTTAATCAAGTTTCACGAATCATTTAATTGTATAGTGGTTTATGCCAGTGGCTTATGCATTGTTGAAACAATTATATTTTGCTAGCCCTTAAACGCTGATTGAGTGAGCGAACCGAACCCGTCTGCGTATTATTTCACGTTTTGAATATTTATCTTGTTTGTGCATTGTTTAAACAATTACTTTTAGCTGGCTAATAAACGCTGATTGAGTGAGCGAATGCTGATTGAGTGAATAAACGCTGACCATGAACCCAACTATTTGCACCTTTTGAATATTTTGAATATTCACTAATCCTTTAATTTTATTCGTTCAGCATCATTTAAACAGTTTCGCTGGCTGCAATAATATTATGGTGTGGTAAAGTAAATTTCTTTGTTTACAGAAGTCCTATTGTTGCCGGCCACTTAATGATTAGCCTCGTGCACCGCACATTTAAAGTGATTGTTGTTATTGATAATTACTTCTTATTGTCGGTTACATGGGAGAACGGGACGCGGAAAAACTGGAATTCGGGATCAGGGTTTATAAGGTCCAGATTTTATACAAGCCCTTTTTAAGCTCCTCCTGTCATGTCTGACACGTTGACCTATTGCAGGACCAACTAAGGTATAAAGCAAAATATCTAGATTAAACAACGGCAGTGTTTATGCTGGTCTTATTGTTTAAAAAGTCTTCATCTTTAAAACAACTTGTTGAACTTCAAGACTGACTCAACAGCAAAAAAGTAATTTCATTCCAGAATGAATGGGTGCTCCTTTGTGACAGAGATGATAAGATTTTTATTCTATGCCTTCCTGTATGTGTTTCGTACAAACCCTAAATCTATTTTCCCATCCAAGATTCCCTTTACACCGCCACTGCTATTATCTGAGTCTTTTGGCAAAGAGCCCATTTCGTTGTAAGGATTCAGTATTTCGGATCTGGGAAAAGAGCAACAATTTTTGGCTGCTACCACTTGAACACCCGAGGGATGGGGGTGCAAGTTGGGGGATTTCCCTCCTCCCCTGGCAGTAACAGGAAAGTTTAACAACACTTTGTTGAAGGTTAAATAAATAGGCAAAATCGGCTTTGAAAGGCATTCAACTCACAGATCGAGACCAGTAAACAAACGCTAATCTTAACATCTGCAGACTACAGCGATAGCTAGTGTGCGGCCATCTAGGAGGGGGAAAATGCTGTTATTTGAAGAATCGTTAGGTTGATGTGTTTGTCGAATTTGTTTATCGGCAATATCCAATCATCAATTGAAAGACGTAAGATCTTGCGTTTAGATATCATTTTAATGTTTCAAGTTTTAAAATTTGATGTCTGCTTTTTTGTCATGCATGTCATGACATGTTGTATCATGTGTCGTGTCATGTCAAAGGCCTGTTTGTTATCGAGTTCCATGAAGAAGGGCATTATTGTGTGCGCGGCGTATCTTGAATCCTGCAAGTATTTTGTGAACGGCTACGTCTTCCTGGAGGGGGTGGCTTTAATCGAAGGCCGCCATTGTTTTTGTAACCATCTTGGATATCAACAAGGCACTCTGCTACTGAAAACGTACAATCGATTATCTGTGTTCGTTCTGCGGAGAACTCAAGATAGGCCGTGGAGACTATAAGCTCTGTCAAACTAATTTTGATCTTATTACCATCGGTGTATTCATGTGTTATTTTTTTTGATCGTAGAGTCCGTATCCCAAAACCTGTCACCTAAGTTTGTTGATATTCAAACTTAAATCTACAAACAAAGCATATAGATCACATGTGCTAAATTTCAAATGAATTGGAAAACGAGTTCAAAAGTTGTTCCTGGAGACAGACAGGCAGACAGGAAGACACCAGCAACAAGATGATTAATGCTTTGTGCTGCTATTTGGGTAGTAAGAGAACCAAATACGGAAGGAGTATAGTCATCAAGATGCACAAATCAAATGCGCTAAAAGCGACATTTCAAGACTTGCTACGTTTTGTTGTCAAGCAAAAAACAGTCAGCCAATGCTACTGTCAACACAGAATCACTTAAAAAAACTGCACCCGTGTTTAAAAGGAACATTAAACATGGTGCATGGGTAGCCGCGATCACTGGGGCCTCAGATTCAATAAGCGTTTTGGTCTCGGCAGTACATCTTTGGCTTCTTATAGACCCGGGTTTGGTCCTGGTGAAGGTAGGTGTATATGTACGGGTTTTTCTCCAGTTGCTTGCCGCCCGTTGCACGGGGGTTTCCTCCGGGTACTCCGGTTTCCTCCTTCATGCGGCAAAAAAAAAACCCAGCTGATATGATGATGATACCTGCCACATAACATCTGCCGCTTGAGCCATCAAAAAGCTCGAAGCTTTCTAATCTACACCATCTATTCTATTTCAAACTTCAAAGCAATAAAATAAATTTAAAACAAAGGACATGATATCAACAGTAGGAAGCCAGACCTCTCGCCTACAAAGCGGTTTGGAAGCCGAGCCAATTGCTGCAACTCGTGCAGGGGATGCCCTAGCAGTCTAAGTGTTGTACTCCAAATTTATGCAATAACGGAGACACATTCTGCAAAATTTATATTTATTTTCTCGTATAAAGTGATTGTGGACGGTGGGTCAGTGGTTAAGGATGCGAAGAACTTCTAAAGTTAATTTGACACGTATTTCCTGAAGAACTATATAGTGTCTGATTAAATTTGGAAACTCTTTTGCTTCCTTTCACCCCAGTCACGTAACTCCTGAAAATAAAATAAAATTGACAGAATATATCCCCGTTTTGTATAAATAAATTCTTGGCATTAAAAGAATTTAACGACTAGGGCATTCTCTGCATTTATTGCAGTATGGGCTGGTATTCCACACTTCTTTCCTGCTTCTGAAGGCTTGAGGGTCTGGTTAATACCTTGTTTGCCGACTTGGGTCCTATGTTTCATTACTTTGAAGTCTGCGGTGCCTTTTAAAAATGGATGCAGATTTTTAAAGTGTTATGTTGTTGAATGCGGATCCCTGTTCATTGCTTGAGAACGGCACGCAGTAAATCTTGAAACGTCGCTTTTTGTGTTTCTGATTTGTGCACCTTGCTGACTACGTCTTTAATTTTCACTGGTTCTCATCAAGAGTCCCCAAAAAGCCAGTTTTGTAAGGCCATCTGATAGGATCAGTTTACAGATCAGAGCAGTCAATTATTTAAAGTGTGCGCGGCCTATCTTGAGTTCGCCGCAGAACGAACACAGATAATCGATTGTACGTTTTTGGCAGCAGAGTATCTTGTCGATATCCAAGATGGTTACAAAAACAATGGCGGCCGTCGAGTAAAGCCGCCCCCTCCAGGAAGACGTAGCCGCTCGTAAAATACTTTCAGGACTCAAGATACGCCGCGCACATAATAATGGAAGACCTGCGTTTGATTTCTGGGTACAGTTCCCTAAAGTTCCCTGCAGTTTGCTACAGCTCCGGGTACTACAACAGCATGTTAGTTTTCTCACCTTTTAAACTACAGCTTCCTTTCTCGTCCTTTGC
>JAHWFP010003263.1:23591-83415 GCA_023313725.1 Lithobius niger
TTTTTTTTTCATTCTTGTGAGTTACGTTCGGCAAAGGTTTACTGATATTGATGTTGATGTTTCCCTCAATTTCCCATTGTCATTAACCCAGAACGAATGGTGTAGGGGTCGTTTATTTCAGGTACGGGAAAGGAAAACCGCGGATAAAAATGGAAACTAGCCGACTGTGGCAACACCGATAAATTTCCAAAACAGTTAGAATTCTCTCCGAGAAGCCCGTCATGGCTCTGCTCGCGAAAAAATGAATTTACAATTAAAATATTTACAATAGCAGCAAATCATATGCAGACCGTCTGAAATAAATGCAGAGCCATTCAGTCACGTATCACAGTAGTACCGACATGCGTAGCTATCCAGCCAGCTAGCATTGGTGTTTTAATTTACCCAAGTAGCTTCTGAAGGAGTTGGGTTAGTCTCTCACACTACCTTGATTTCAAACCTGGTAGGGACTTGCCAGCATTTCTTTAATCTAGTTACTAATCAAGCTCTGACTGGCAAACAAATAAGTTGTTGCTTTCGTCACTCTGGCTACCTTGATTATTATTTTTATTTGACTACGGAAGCTCTGTTATTTGACTTTAAAAACTCTGTCAGTCTGTCTGTCTCAATGTTTGTCTGTTCAGGCAGTTTTATTCCTGCCGATTATCAGCTCAGGATCAAACTAAGTATGCAGTTAGAGCTATAAGGGTCTGAGTGCTCTGGAAACTGTCACCCTTTTCTGAACAGAGGATAGGCAAAGGCAAACGCACCTGAATTGGATTTAAGTTTCTGTTTCGATACCGAGTCACAGATGAATTGTGGGAAAAAGTTTACTCTGACAGAACCTACACGTGGTTACAACTGTACGTCAAGTATAAATATAAGTAACGTAACGTTAGAAGAAGTTTGGAGGACGCTTAAGACCGATTAAAATGTGTAAAATCAGTTTTCCATCTGGCTAGATCGGCGATTTAGCACAGTCGCCATCTTGCGGGTGTATCTTCTGTCATGACGTGATGGAAACAGCATATTCTTAGTGTTATGGTAATTTGGCAGTGTTTTTTTACGGGCAACTTGCGGAATTATTTACCTTCGTTGGAAAGTGCTGAAAACTAAGTTTGTGTAGCGCGAACAAACTGTTCCTCACCCTCCCGAGCTGACCGTATCAGTTGAAGAGGACGATAATTAGTTTTTTCCTTTTTTTTTAAAGGGGAGAGAAAACCTCCTGATTTTTCAAACGCTAGACACTAGACATGAAGGAGTTTAGGGACAAACAAGAATACAGCCAATCGGCATTCAGTGGAAATAAACGGACTCAAATCGCCGTAAATAACCTCAAAGAATTTATAGGGTTTGGGAGGACAATTTGTAACTCTAAAAAGTCCCTATTGAAGCATGTAAGATTCGTCCCTATTAGTTCAGTCCGAGTTTTCAGAGGGCGCCACGTGTTCCATCTGGTAATTTTTGCTAATTTTTCAGCCCAAATCTAAAGTAGACTAAATTGCAACTAAGCTAGGATAAATAATAATTAAATGCACGCTAGTTTCATTTAGTTTAGTTTAATTTTAGGCTGAAAACTTAGAAATTCCCACATAAAACACATGGCGCCCTCTATAAACTAAGACTGAACTAATACGAATGTATCTAAGATGTTTCAGTATGGGTCTCAGTCACAAATTCTCCTCCCCAACCATATACATTCTTGATAACGTAAAGGTAAATGAAACAAGCCATTAGCGAAAATAATGTATTACAGTAAGCCACCTTTATTCCCCTAACGTTTCATTCGAGTGACGTGAACTGGCGAACCAATCTATAACCAGGTCACCGCCATGCCACCTTAATCGACAGTAGCGACTCTTCCACTGACCTTAATAACGGCATCTCGGTAAAAGTGGTCTGGTCATGGATCATTCGCCGGTTCGATTCCGAGTCACATCACTGCAATGAAACATAAGTGCATAAAGGTAGTTTAGTGTACTACGCTTGTGGAGCAAAGTGGCGTGATGGTTAGCATGACCGTCTCATGTGCCAGAGGTCCTGGGTTCGAGTCCGGTCTCAGCCATCCCTGGCTTTTCAGGGAAGAGAAGGACCCTGTGATGTTTCACGCTCATGTCGATTGTGGCATGTAAGAGATCCTATGAATTTCCGATTGATTTTTGCTAGCCAAATTGTCCCTCTCTCCTTCTGGTGCTATGGCTAATGCTGGGTGCGCATCAAACAACAACAGTGTACTACACTTCCAGTGTGTAATTTTTGCTTCTGGCTTATTTCCAATTTGCGTACGGCCGAAATGAATCTAGGATTAGCAAAAACTGTCTTAACAGCGACAAAAATGAATAAAAACTAGGTGCTCCATCGTTCATTCAACAGGTAAAAAATGGCGTGCAACCTTTTGACACAAGCAGCACTGCTTGATATGGGAAAATTCGAATGTCTAGCCGATAAGTTTCATTTGAAATTCAAATACGCTTTAAATCGAGTAAATTTCATGAAGCATCTTATAGCAATTTTTCTTCGGCAAAGGAACGATTTTTGTTTAGAGTTTCCCCAAAGACGTATGCTTATTAGAAAGTACAATACACCCTCCCGAACGGGTGAACCATAATCCGTGCCTAATCATTTCTAGTCTATGGCTTGCAGGCATCTTTTTTCCCCTCATTTTCCGCTCAACATGCGTTTTGTATTCCGTAGAATTTTTTCCACTCGTTTGTGTTTTTAAATCTAGTGGCTGCGTCGTTCATGGCTCCATTAGCATTTATATGACTTCAGATTTATGGAGCAAAGCGCCGTCTTTTTAGTCATATTACAAAGAGACGTAAACGTCGTGCCCTCTGTGTATTGAAGGAGCAAATTTCCGCCCAAACATGCTTCTGTGCGCTTTTAATGCGTCCTGAGAAACTTAATGCATATCCAAATGATTCCAGCATGCTTGTAGAATCTAGAGCAATGGATCTTCTCATTCTGACTCCACTACTTACGTAATGAGTGCAGATTAAACACGAGAGCCTGATGGGTACAATGCCTGAATATCACTTACCAAGAAGTTAAAGTCTGGGCGGTTGGGGAAGTTTGATACGAATAGCGGTTCAGAATTCAGTGTTTAATGCGTGGCCTGCTGGGTTTTATGTGGTTGAAGCTAGAGGGAAACACTGTCGTAGCATTCGCGGACTGCAGAGAATCCCACTGTGTGACCAGCGTTTCTTTATATCTTCTCACTGTACTTTTATTTCTCTTCGTGTGGTTGAAGGTAAGGTGTTGAAATTAAACAGTGGAAAACACAAATCACTGCAAATCATACTGCAGAAAGAGAAGCACAATTCCACAACAAAAATGTTACACTATCAGCTAAAATTCAGTAAGCTAGCATTACGGACTTGTATTTTATGATATGATGTAACCAGGATTTGAGCCATCGAATACCCTGTACTCAGAACCACGTATACCACGTAGAACCACGTAGAACCACGTAGAACCACGTAGAATACAGAATAGAAGATGTCAGCCAATAAGCTTACAGCTTCTTGAAGGCCCAAGTGGCAGATGTTAAGTGGAAGATACCATCATCGTAACAGTTATTTTTTGCCGCATGAGGGAGGAAACTGGAGTACTCGGAGGAAACCCTCGTACAACAAGAGGGAAACAACCTGGAGAAAAACCCGTACATATACACTGTCCTTCACCAGGATCGAACTCGAGTCTATAAGACGCCAGACATTTACAGCCGGGACCAAAACACCTACAGAATCTGATGCCCCAGCGCTCGCGACTAACCGTGTTCATTCGCTTTTACCCATTTTATCCCTGAATACGAAGCCAACATTACAAGTTTCATCATTATTATTCTCGACCATTGTCCAGGGAGTTTACAGTGGTCAATTGTAACCTTTCATCGTATTTTATCCTCAATAACACAAGGAATTTGTTCTATGGCAAAGATATAGCTAAGGAAATCCAAAGTTGTTCTATTCAAAAAGATACGGAAGTTGCCCTATTGAAAAGGTCGCATGATTGCATTCAAACTGCAACAATAACAACAGCGACTGACGTGGCCATCGCCATAGAAACCAACACAAGTTTACGATCATGTGGGGCGGACCTATTTGGAACAAGTCATTTTTCTTAGTAAGACAACGTCACGACCATGCCAGACAAGTCGCTACGACCTTTGCAAAAAAAAAAAAAAAAAACAGGCGGCTGCAGCAACTACCTAGTCGCAACCGGTCTTCTGTACACTTCCGGCATGTTTGGGCAATTTCCGCTTCATTCTTCCGATTTTTTTTATTCATTTTAACTAATTTTTGGACGCTGAATCTAAAGGTGAAACCGTTTTTCTCTATCTGGTACCATTCCATAGATGATGGGCTCACTCTGCCACTTCCGGTCACCTGTGAGCCACTTCCGTTTCATACTTCCGGTCACCTGTGAGCCACTTCCGTATCATACTTCTGGTCACCTGTGAGCCACTTCCGTTTCATACTTCCAGACACCTGTGAGCCACTTCCGTTTCATACTTCCGGTATTTTTTTTATTCCTTGTAACTCATTTTTGAATTCTGAATCTAATGGTCAAAACTGTTTGTCTCTATCTGGTATCGTTTGGAGTTGAAAAAGGCGGTGGACAGATGGACAATGCCGTTGTTATAGTCTTCCCCGCTATTTTGACTGTACAAAAGACTAAAGGAAGAAGACAGTGAAAATATCTTTGTAGCTTTGTTTAATGCTTTCTTGTCTACCCGAACATCTCCTCAACATGACGATAGCAGAGAGCAATACAAAAAAAGAAGTTTCCATGTTCACGTATGACAATTTCTCTTTTGTGTATAGTACACCTATAGACGCACAACAGGCTATGTGGACGCCCGAGTGAACCAACAAAGGCATTCTGCAGCACGATCGGTCCATCTTTGATTGGTCGCTGGTTGTTATGGCAGTGGCACAGCAGTTCTTTGTCTGTCGTTCATTTGTCGTTGCGGTGTGAACCAGCTGTTACGCTACGAGTTCAATTTCAACGTAACAGGTATTCAGTTCTTATTATCTAACTGAATTGCTGAAAACGACTTTCTTGTTCCCACACTGCTTCTTTAAATGAGAACCTATATAAATGCAAATGTAGCCTTGATCAATGGAGAGAGACTTCCAAGTAAAAAAAGCCACACAAAACATGAGATCCTTATTTGTCCTACTCCATCTATTCGAAGGAGGAAGTTCAAATAAGAAATAAGAAAAGCATTCTACGATTGTGTGCACAGAGCAAGACGGTCTAGCGTCTCAAACCACAAGGCCTCATTTACTTAATCCACTTGTCCTTGATCCAGCTTAATCCCTTGCTAAGTCGTTTGTCCCAAAAAAGGAAGGCCTTTCAATCTCCAGCTAATCTACTTGAGTTAGGATGTTTCTTCCTAAAGAAGCGAAAAAAAGGGCTAAGGATGTGATGGTGGCCTCCAATGCAAAAACGGGGATTGATCTATATGGATGATGTGATGACTAACTTGATGGCTTTTAGAGGGGATCAAGAGCTGTCTTAAGATGAACCGAAGATTAGTGGATAATCTGTCAAATATTTTTTTAAAAATGGCAAAAATGTATAATCCCGGGACATCGTTTTGGTGCAACCTTACTAAAACGTTATGAAGAATGATGAAGACATACTAGTGTAGCGTGAAAAAAAAATATTCACAAATCAGCTTAGCATAAGATGCCAGTAATGACTGCAGAAATGATTAAGAATCTATGGAGATCGTCAGACAGATCTAGAAAGTCGGAGAGAAAATATGGCAAAATGGTTTTCTGGGAGATGCCAAAAAAGTACCTCTTCAGGAATGTAGAGTGCAGTTCTTTGGGTGATACAAGTGACATCAAGAAAATGTCTATGCAAGAAAAGATATGACAAAAATTTGTAGGACAAAGTAAGGAAGTGATTAGCGGACATGGGGGGCCCCGCCCCCCCCCCGTGTCCTCCCTCGAAGCGGACGTATTCTCCCTAAGGTCGGACATTTACCCAGCACATTTTCTGCCCTTGAAAAAAATTAAAAACAGTTTAATTTTCATTAAAAAAATTACGTTTTAATACAATGTTAGTTGCTAATACGACTTTTGGGCGCTAATGAATTCAGAGGGAAAAAAGAGTTGTAATTAGCTCGAGGATACGTGGGCAGGTGAGACTTCTTCCTTGGTCACGTGGTGACGCTAATGACGTCACTAGCGTCGGTGTGACTTGACCAACGCAAAGTAGGCGGGGCTGAAGTATATCAGTTGAAACAAGAATTTAAAGGGTTGGGGAGGAGAATTTGTGATGAGACCCCTGTTCAAACGTCTAAGATCAATTTCTGTTAATTCCGTCCAAGTTTATGGAGGATGCCATGTGTTTTATGTGGGAATTTCTACTCAGTTTTCAGCTAAAAAATTAAGCTAAACTAAAGGAAACTAGCATGTATTTAATTATTATTTAGCTTAGCTTAGTTGTCATTTAGCTTACTTCAGATTTGGACTGAAAAATGAACAAAAATTACCAGAAGGAACACGTGGTGCACTCTGAAAACTCTCACAGAACTAATAGAAACTAACCTAAAACGTTTCAATAGGTTCTTTGTAAAGTTACAAATTCTCCAGTTGAAACAATACCCTCGGTGGGGAATCAAATTTACGTCCTTTTCAAGTGCTAATGTTATTTCTCGGGACAAAGAAGCTTAATTTTGCTAGGAAATACCTACAGTATTTATAAGTTATAATCGAAAAAGATTGCTACAAGAGTGTCTCGGTGAGTTCCAGTTATATAACACCTTACTCAAGCCACTTTGTTAATAATTTTCAGAAAACCAAAATTCTTCAAAAGAAAATTTAGTTTATTTGTATATCATCAACATATAATTCTACAAAAATGAAAAAAATAACAGTAGCAATATTCCAGCTTCCAATTATTCCAGTTTACGCAACGAGACCTTCTCGTTCACTGGACGCTTTTTGGTAATCAACCACAGTTCTGTGGGAGAGGCCAAGAATGAATTAAACCAGGCAGAGGAATTCTGTGGGCCAGGCAGAGCAGATCTGAGGAGAGACCAAGACATTAGTTACAATAAGAGGGCATAACAGAAGAGCATATGAAAGTAATTCTGCAGGACATTAGGATAGTTCAGTTTTATGGAAAGGGCCAACGAAGTATCCCATCATTAAAATAGGTCAAATAAATTCCACGTATGGCTGGTACTGTCATCCAGGATGCCAAAAAAGGATCTCTACAGCAAAACAGGCAAAGAAATTCTGTGCAGGGTTGAAACCCGGCCTTGAATTCTTTTAAAGCATTAAATTTAAAAAACCGAAAGTCGAGGCTTGAAAATCGTTAAAAACTGAAGTTTTGTTGTCGGATCCTTGAAACGGCCTTGAATTTTGCGATTGTACTTTGTTTGGAATGAGTTTAATGGCATAACAGTAGTATTTATTTAGGTATAAAATTAAATAAATGGATAGAAATAAATTGTCACCCGAATCCACTTCTTCTGTGAAAGCTCTCTTCGGATTGGACTGGAGACTGAAGAAGAGGTGCTACGCAGCAAATAATTTTTGTCTGAAGAATTTTAGTCCAGCTCAGCAAGTGCTGTTCCAGTGGCGATTAGTTGCTGTATTCCTCTGTGTCCATTGGGGGGGGGGGGGCAGGAAGAACACAATGTTCGTCATTGTTTAATTAAAATAGAATGACCGAAAATCGAGGGCATTATAAAACAATGTCACAAGGCCGCTCCAGCGACCGCAGGCATTGTTTTATAATGCCCATTGAGCCTACAATAGACAAACAAACTCGAGCGAAGCTTTGTTCACTCTTGTTGCTGAAGGAGGGAAAGTTTGTCTAACAATGCACAGACACAAGTGCCAATTCGAACCATAGGTTCAACAAACGGGGGCATAATGCTCTCAAAACAATGTTGAGTTATGCCACTCTTTGTAGCCAACAATGGTTAAACAATGCTTTAACGATAGTTGAACGATTGCCCTCGTTTTTCGGGCGTTATACGAAAAACGGAGACAATATGTTCAACAATCGGTAAAGCCTTGTTTAACCATTGTTGTATCAGGTCATGATATTGCTCAAATATAGCTGACAGCTACAAACCAAGGTCGAGTGAAACGATAGTATACAGGAAGGTCGGTCCTTCCCCGGCTCATTAAGTCCTTGTCCCGCCGATATTTCGTGCAACGTCACTAGCTTCGGTCTGGTTTGGCTTGTAAGCTGTCGAGCTGCATTGTTATGACGTCAGTCGCACCAGCAAAATCAACAGCCAATGGAAAAGCAATATGCAAAATTCTCGGAAGAGACCTCCTTGCTGCAATCTAAGAACAAAATGGTGTCTACAATGGTGTCTATCTGGCAAAACGCTGGAGGTAAAAGGTGATTTTGTGAGCCTACTGGGCAAAGAGCTTGAAATTGGTGATAAGCTAGCCTGGAAAAAGACTTGAAAATTGTTTCATGTTATGTACGACCCTATCTGAGGGAAAAGCCAAGAAATAGCCATGAGTAGGACAGAGGAATTCAGTGCAGGATAGTGTTGACGGAGAAAAGAAAAAAGTATCTCATAGGCCATCGCAGTTCTATTGGTGGGGCCAAGAAAACTAAAAAACACATGAATTTAAAGGAAAGTTTTTGTTTTGACCTGCTCGCAGGGGCAGACAGTTTGCTTAAGGGGAAGTGCCTTCAAAATTTAATACCGCCCGATGACTTCGAATCAGCTAACGCATTTAAAATTTATAACAAAACCCGAACCAAAATAAGTGAAGTATTAAGAAATCGAAAGGAGCTCAAGCCGCCATTATTGAAACCACATAGTGGGTTATCGATCGTTTTACACGAAGCTGTGGCCTTTGATCGTTTCTCGTTTACACCACTCCCACTTTCGTGTAACTTGATTCTAAACCAACCCTCGTCTCGTGGTTTGCGGTATGTCACGTGCGCGGGGGTAGGTTCTGTTACGTGTGACTTTAATTAAGACAAATTTAATTTTAACAAGATCAATAAAAGGAATTTGCTTCCAATTAAGGGAACTCTTCAATTTTTATGGAGAAAAAAATGCTCTTCAAAAGAAAAAAAAATTAATACCCGGAAAAACAAGCGGCTGCAGCGCCTACCTAGTCGCTGCTGGTCTTCTGTACATTTCGCCACTTCAGCCACTTCCACTTCATACTACCGGTATTTTTTTTTATTCGTTTTATTAATTTTTAACGCTGAATCCAATGGTGAAAGCTGTTGGTATCTAATCTGATAACGGTTTGTAGTTGATGAGCTCACTTGTCAGCCACTACTGGCCACTTCTGCTTCAGTCTTCCGTTTTTTTTTATTTCTTTTAACTAATTTTTGGACGCTGAATCTAATTAATAGTAAAAACAGTTTGTCTCTAACTGGTACCGTTTCATAGAAAATGGACTCATTCGGCCACTTGTGAGCCACTTCCGCTTCATACTTCCGGTTTTTATTTATTCCTTTTTACTTATTTCTTAACGCTGAATCAACGGTGAATTTCATTTTCATTCCTCATTTCTTTGCTCTTTTCTTGAATGAACTCCATTTCAGTACTTTGTTGATGTCTTCTTGTAACACTCCAGCATCGGCAGTAGAACGATTTTCCTGTAAATTGTGAAATCGTATGAACAAACAGCACAGATACTGTAACGATCAGCCTTCATATCATCAACAAAGACGTTAAAGAGCGTCAGGCCTAGTGCAGAACCCTGGGGGGCCGCCCCCCCCCCCACTTCGAATGCTGGGAGAATTCTGAACAATGAACATTGATTACTACTCTTTGTTACCGGTTGTTCAGATAGTTTACAATCCATCTTCCAATGTGGAAGCCAACACCTAGGGTTTGCAGTTTTTGCAAAAGAATATCACGAGGGATGCTATGGGATGATTTTGCTCTTGATGAATCTAAAACCATCATTGTTTTCGATGCCATGTACCCAACCTCGAAAGATCAGCAAATTTCAGCAACATGTTAGAAGACAATAACCGGTCTGTAATTGCTAATGCTAGTTAGGTCACCACCTTTCTAAACCGGTACAACATCGGCCATTTTTCATCTATGGTAGATATCTCCAGAGGTGAGAAATTTGTTTTAAAATGCAGGCGATTGGGTATTGATAACAAGAATGCACGTCCTTAAGCACTGTTGCACAGATGCGATCAGGAACAAGTGCCTTCTCTGATGGGTCTACACGTTTTCATTTTGTTTCCACTCTCCAGGCTGAAATGTGAAGGGGTATAGGACCCGGAACTACTTTCCAAGAACGTTCAGTGTTGCTCCCCTATCAGTAAACTTTTCAAAGTGATTGCCAAAGAGTTTTTCTGTTTCATCAAGGTCAGCATCGATGTTCCTTTCACTGTCACAGATGTACTGAACCGCACCGCTTTTGTGTTTGGTAAAGAGATAACTGTAGAGGCTTTTGGAGTGTACTTTGCATTCTCTAATAGTTTCAGTTCACATTCACTTTTTTACCTTTTTAATGTCTTCAGTAACATTATTCCTTTCAGGAACGTACCTAATGCCATGAGGTTGGACCAATTATTGCATAATTCTTCCATAAACTGTTCGTCAGTGGATTCTTCGATATTAATAAATAAATTATAAATAATATAGAGACGAGGCATCCACCCACCCAAATACCCAGGCGGCAGATGTTAAGTGGAAGAAGTACCATCATTATGACAGTTTTTTTTTTGCCGCATGAGGGAGGAAACCGGAGTACCTGGAGGAAACCCTCGTGCAACGGGAGGGAAACAACCGGAGAAACACCCGTACATATACACTTCCCATCGCCAGGATCGAAGCCGGGTCTGTACGAAGCCAGAGATGTACAGCTGGGACCAGGACGCCTATCGAATCTGACGCCCCAATGCTCGCAGCTACCCGTGTACACGTATTGTTAATTAACATAAAATAAGGGATTCTACTGAAGTCGTTTTTGTTTTTCAGAAGAAGTACTATCGTCACAGTAACCCTCCAGAGTCCAAAGCAGCACAACTTGATCACTTTTATCGTGTGGATGAGACAATTGAACAACTGATACGTCATAATGGTCACTATCTGTCGACCCTCACTAAATCCAAAGTACTAGGGGGCTTGTCATTCCCTGTAACCGGTAGGCAAGTCATTTAGTTGGTCCAGGCCATTGTCAAGAAGTTAGTTCTAAATTTTAGTAGAGGGAATGGAGTCACACTTACCCAAGTTCGGTTGTTCCAGTTCATATTTAGGTAAATGAAGTCACCAGTAAGAATAAATTCAACTTTTTGCTGAGAGGTCGCTTCCAACACCCACAAATGTCCTGCATCACATTATCTCCCATTCTGGGTTTCTGGAAGACTCCATTCCATTGAACAGAACTTTGAGGGATTCCCTGGTGTTGATAAACACTCCATCTTTCTGGTCGACACTCTAACATAGCTGTGAAGTTTGTGCCCAGTATGGTAAAAATGCAGTCGAAGTTTTTCCGCCACACAGAAAGTACGTGGGTTTAGATCAACAATATTATTGTTCGGCATTCACGTACTTTCCTTTTGATTCCAACTACATTAGCCATGCAGAATTTTAATTGTTTAGGGGGGTTGGGAATACTATTAATTTCAATACTGAATTTTTAACAGTTGTTAGAAGTTTCCTCACGTCCTTTTCTGTCATCGTCTTTTCTGCGTGTTGTCGTGGCTGGGTCAGCGACAAAAAAGGAAATATTAAAATCGAAGGATTCATCAGAACATCACAATTTTCTTCGCTCGTTTCGAATGAAGTTTGCATCAACTCCAAGGTTGATGGTTACGAATGGTTTCGGGCAGGAAGCCAGCAGAAGTGTTGGCACGTAGCCTTGAAAAAATTCTAGTTTAATTCCGGTGAAGCGCGGAGGTTCAACTTTTACGTTAGCTGTTAGTTGAAGTGCTAATAATCGGACTGACTATCGCTTTTGATTTTTTCTTGCATTTCAGGAGAGTTTTCCGCATGTGATTTTGTTCGTTGTTGTCTGTTCTGTTTCTTGTATTGCTGGCATGTCCTTATTTATTGTGGTTTTCCTTTGCCGTCTTTGTTTTACGACCACCCCTTTTCTTGGAAAGCACGTCTAAAAAAGGTTCGACTTCGTCATCCCTGACTATATATGTCACTCCACTTTCCGCGTTATCTGCACAACTTGCCCCATACCAGGGAGGAACTCAATTTCTGAATTAATTCTAGCATTAACAGTTGAGTTGTCCTCGTTTATGACATTTATTGGCGTGTGAAACGATTTCAACGACTCTGTGTACCCTTCCAATAATACATCCGTCGTAGTCGCAAATTCGATAATTATTTCTTTCGTCGAAGCTTCGATCGAGATACTAGCAATTTCACGTGCTGTCGGCGGAGTGATCAGCGGCAAGTGATGGGAAACAAGCTTTACACAGAGCATCACTGTGTCGTTTGTGATCAGGTTGAAGCCATCACTTTTCCACCTGCTTGAACCACAAATTGCCATAGTAACAGGAAACTTACATCCGCTGAAGGATAACTTACACCTGCTGAAATACAAGCCGCTGAAGGATATCCAAATACTGTTACTTGTTCCATTGCTGCAGAAGGATTTGTTGTTAGTTCCAGTAATAAGGTGTGAGGAATGATATTGTGGGTGACGTCACCTGTGACTTAGGTGACCCTTTGCGACTTCTCCGTCCACTGTCGGATTTACACTGAATTTGTGCAGAAGCATTTTGGAAGAGTGAGGCCCCTCCCAACCAGCCAACTCCTCCCCACCTCCGCCCCAAAAAATTAATATCAAAATTCCATACTCAAAAAAGAAGGTAAAAAATTGATCGATAACGTTTTTACTTAATAAACTTGAAACGAGGGTAAACTTGTGAAGATTACATTTTAATGCTGTAAAGAAAAGACTTGCATCATAGAAATCGACTATATTATTGCCGTGTCGGTAACACAATCCGTCCTATTGTGTTTACAGCTCCCAAATAAATAATTCCATGATCGGCCTATTTTCAGACATTGTTTTGAAAACACTTCGCTTTTAATTATTTCTAATTATTGAAGCGGAGGACAATTTTTGCGTAATTTGGTGATTTAGAAACCCCTAGTGTATATACTTTATGAGTAAGAGGACCCCCCACGAGGCCTCTGGATTTACAAGGTAGGTGCAGCTGCACCTTCTGCACGTACGTGCCTAAATCCGCCACTAGCTCCGTCTGATGCTTGCTGCTTCTCGGGAGTGAAACGTTGTTATATCGAGTGTCATCTGATTTGTGTTGTTTAACGAGGGTTCTGCAATCGACTGATATTGCTACAGGCGGTGGAAAGCGGAATGATGCGTTCACCGCATTTCAACGATTCTTGTCCGCTACCAATTTTCCGAAAGTTATCACCGTGTTCCTATGGTCGATATGATAACTATTAGCGTAGTGACTTAAGATGCGTACTTGGATAAAAACAATGTAGCCGGCAGCACAAGCGAGTAAAAACAAACCCTTATATTTCGGTATCAAATGCTTCAAGCACGCGATACCTTTATCAGAGTACAATAAAAAGTAAATGCTTAACACACGTGATACCGAAACATAAGGTTTTGTTTTTACTCGCTTGTGCGGCTGGCTACAGTGGTTTTATCCAAATTCTCCGAACTGCACACATCACTTTGTTAAGACAGGTAGGTGATGTCCTTTAAATTCCGAGCTTTACTGAACAGTGACTGCATAAATCAAGGCCGCTGCAAACAAATCTGATAACTGACCGCATATGGTATTACCAGAAAATTTGTCGTTTTAGTCCCTCCATCTTTCTTTGTTGTTGCAACTTGGTATTCCCGTTGAAAACACCACTCCAGCTTAGTGTAAGTAGATCATTTTTCTCAGTGATTCTCAAGCTGATAAAAACGACTCACACAAGCGCACAGTGGTTTTTTTTTCAGTTCGGAAAGCAACTTGTGAAAATAACGGAAGATTTTCTTTACAAAAAACAATATTAACACAATCACCACCAGAAACTAAAATTCCAGTGTCATTTAAATATTCGCAGAATGGCCTGTCTCCTTCATCAAAGGACAACACAAAAACAACGAGAAAAAAATATCGGTTTCGCTACAATTGATGGTTTGTGTCAGAAAATGGATCCAAATTCAAACGCGTCGCTACCACTGATCTTTAATTCAGGTCGCACAAGGCCTTCTGGTCAAGCTGCTACTGCGCATCAAGTTTCAAAACATCATGTAGCGAAACCGACATTTCTCGTTGTTTTTGTGTTGGGCTTCTGAAGAAGGAGACAGGTGCATCTGGAAAGTTAAGTGACCGTGTAATTTTAGTTACTGGTGGTGATTGTGTTAATTGTTTTCATCAAGACAATCTTTCGTTATGTTCACAAGTTGCATTCTGAATTTTAAAAAAACACTGTGCGCTCGCGTGAGGAGTTTTTTTTTTTTTATCTTGGGAATTAGTCATGTGGTACTACTTCTGGAAATTGTTTGAGTTTTCCCAAAAGGAAATAAAGAAGAAATCACAAGGTAAAGGGTAAACGAAGCAAGCAGTCTGCGTTAGAGACTGGCCTTGTGAGGATACACAATACACTAGTCTAAAAAAGTAAGAAAAGACAACTGCCCCGACTGGGACTCGAACCCAGGACTTCCCGTTTACTGGCCGGGCTCTTAAACCATCTGGGCTGGAGCCTGTAGCCAGAACCCGCCCCGGTAGCACAGTAGTAAGAGCACCCGGCTAGTAAACGGATTCGAGTCCCAGTCGGGGCAGTTGTCTTTTCTTTCTTTCTCAGATTAGTGTATCGTGTATCTTCCCAGTTTTTAATGCAGACTGCTTGCTTCGTTTCCCTAAAGGGTTAATTTTGGTTGTCAGTAACTTCGTAAACGACGCACCAGGTTTAAAAGTTCAACGTTGAAGAGTTTTATGTGTAAACCATAACTTCTAATACTTCTGAAAACGCATGCCTAAGCCTGTTTCACAAAATTCGTAACTTTGAATCTATTTGTCAACATCTACGCAAGCAGTTCCGCTAAACACCCTTTAATGCTAATTTGTTTGGTAAAATTTTACAAGGCACGTTCCACAATACCGCCCTAGCCTTTCGCTCATTCTATTCCTTGGCGCCGTTCTTGCGATCTTTTAAGACTTGAATTTGAATAAATTTGAATAAACTTGATATGACAAGCGCGCTACAAATTTCAGACGCGACCATGGCTTTGTCAATCTAATTACGAAGTGTTAAATATTTTGTGCGGGGCCAAATTTTCGAGCGCGAAGCAAGGCGACAGTAGTCTAACGGCTTGGTATTGCTGCTTCACCGAGGGGAGGTAAGGATGAGGTCCATGTCTATTATGACATGTAAAACATCCATGGAATGTTTTTTTTTTTAACAAATTGGTACATCTCCCTCCCGAGATTGGTTCCCCTCCGTCCACGGCTGATAAGACAGGTGCTAATCTAATATTTGCCCCTATTTTTTGTCATTTGTAAGCATTTTTAAGCATTTTTAAGCCCAGAGCGCCCTGCAAACTTTACTTCGAACTGATATAGCTTACCATACAGGTATAGGATAAATCCTGAAAACCACAGGTATTCCTAAACAATAACAATGACGCGCAGCACCCACGGTATTGTTGAGGAATGCCTAAGGTTTTCGGAGTTTATCCGATTTAAACCCCCGTTAAGCCTGTCACAAAGGGCTAGAGCGCACACAGCAAGGAACGAATCGCACTGACGCTCTTTCACCGCATAAGCGTACGTGGCAATGCTTCTTCGTTTTTTTTTTAAGGAGCACGAGCCCAAAGTGGGTTATCTGCCACACGACAATGAGAGGGGTAATTTAGCTGGTGAAATCTAGGATCTTTGACATGGCAAAATCAACATAAGCAAGAGACACGTGGGTCCTTCTCATGCAATAATGTTCGTGCAAAGGTGGTATTGCTGATACCAGTGATATGTTTTGTTTGATGAACGGTATCGATAGCACTATCGGTTCTCTTTCTTGCACTGACTGGGTGGTAACAGTGGCGTTGTTAAGTAAAACTTGATTAAGTAAATGTAAACTCACAAGGTAACATGTTAACGGAGCAAACAGTCTGCATTAAAGACTGGCCTTGTAAGAAGACAAGATACACTAATCCGGAAGAAAGGAAAGACTGCCCCAACTGGGAGTCGAACCCAGGACTTCCCGCATGCTAGACATGGTAGCACAGTTGTTAAGACCACCCGGCTTAATCCACCTGCGAAGTCATGAGTTTGAGTCCCAGACGAGTCAATTGTGTTTTCCTTTCTTTCTTACTTTATCTTGTATTTCACACGGTCATTCTTTAATGCAGACTGTTTGGGTAGTTAAAGGCACATAAATCCCTCCGTTCTGGCCGCTTTACTCTGCGTCACCTACGCTAAAATATAGTTCAAACGACCGCAGCGCGCATTGCTCTACGACACTAGTCAAACTCATTTCGGGGCCGCTGCAACGTGGCACATCGTACGACCAAGTCGCAAACATGAGCGAAGGATTAATAATTATCCTTCCTCCAGGGCCGCGGCTTGCCAGCGATATGGCGGGAGTTAGATACCGCTGGGACCGAGCCGTTTAAAACAAGCCTAATAACATTCACGCGCCACTACTGACATCTGCATCGTACCCTTAGACCAGCAAATGAAAGGTAAATCAGTTTATGTAAAATAAATTCCGGTAATGTCTCGAGTGAAACTGTTAAAATATACCGGACGGAGTTATGTGCCTTTAAAAGAACATTATCTCTCACTATGTTCGAGCATCCTGCGCGCAACTGCTTCTGCAACATTTACATAGGTTTGAAATAGCAAAACCGTTTGTCGCAAGGGGAAAAATAGGAAAATGAATGCCTTTGCAACATTTATACGCGTCTGAAATGATGTCGCAAAACTGAGCCACACAAGAAAGCCAACCGGGAGGAAATGACCTTTAACTTGATAAAGACGGCCCATGTTTACTGACGATGGAATGCGATGTGCATATTTGATTGTTCTCATATGCATCCAACAGGCAGGGTTATTTTCCTCACACGGTTGCTATAGTGACACCTTAAATGGGTTCATCATAGAACACGGTGCATTGATGGGCCGTTTGAAAACAACCCCTGATGATGACAGTCGACCATTTTTTCGTGATGAACATTATTATTATTTTATTTCAAAGGCAATAATAAAGTCAACATAAACTGACAGTGCTATTCGCCTAAAATAAAGAAGCCCTAGGATACTGTACAATTTGCTCTTTTTGGAGACTGGTCTCATAAAACCATAAGGCGCAATGGCTCCATGGTTAAGATGAGCTGAACGATATAAAGAAAAAAAAATAAAGAAACATCGGAAGGCAAAGTCCCATGAAGAAGCATCCCTAGTTTTTCAACAATGGAACACATTTTTTCGGTAATTAAGTTACCGGGGAAGCAGCGATTTTTCTTCTAATGGGCCCACAAGGCCATAGCTACGGTACTGGTTCCCTCGTTATGAAATTTCAACCCCAATCACAGAAAAATTGGAACGTTATCTTTCACGAACAGTCAAAAAAAAACACACACACACACACACAAAATTCAAATTCAATGGAGCATTTGTCTTGCTCGCTTCGCTCCCTCGGCCAATCATTCTACTGGTGCTTTTCAGTTTAAAACAGTAAGCTGAGGGTCAAACCTGGGGATTTCAACCAGGAAACTTCCAACCAACCAGGGTAATCTCCCTCCCCCTAGATGTATACATATCTTGGCCCCCTGTCATGATAGGAGTTCATAATGCTATTACCAGGGGGCTTAAGATTTATCACTTTCCTGTTAATGAGTATATGTTGCTGGGTGGGTTTTTATTTATTTTTTAAAACAAAAATGACGGAATGTCGTAAGTGTAGTGCTTTCTGTGAGGAGTGAGGTGTCGTAGCTTGGTCGATGGACGTGCCGTGACAACAACATCTTCACTACCAATCCGTTGGGTGCTTACTTGCTTTTTTCTAGCTAGATTTTTTTAGGTTAAAGGCACCCGACTTAAAGATTTGCTTTGATTATCAACAGGCGGTTTGCTGAATACGTCTAGGAAAAACAGATGCAAACTATTTCCATTGCCTTTTGGACTTAAATGTCAGACTGCCCCAAAGGCCAAAGCTCTACCGCTAAGCTATGCTGACACGTCTAGTTTCCAACCTTTAATCCAATTTCTTTTTTTTTGCCTTTCCCCATGTCTTTTTTTCTTTCCATTCCGCCTCACGTATATCATCTTCGCTTCTACCTGTCAAATGCGTTCTTTTAATTGAACTCTAAAGTCCTTTCGTTTGACTAATTAGGAAGTAAATCTTACGCGCACAATAGAAGGAAAATCCGTGCTTCAACTAAGATTACACTGTTTGCTCGGTCGAACTTCAAAATGGCACAAGATAAACGTTTTTCAGCTTCTCCCCTACGCCCATCCCATCTCCACATTTAATTCAAAACGTGGAGCATACAGCCTGAATTCAAATAAAGGCAATCGCGTCTTCGCAGAATTCATAAGACGCGACGCTATTAAAAATGGCATTAAAGCGGGGAACCTAACATCTGGCTTCCGCAGTCGGATTACGCCATGATCAGCGTTCTGATTTTGAACGTTTAAGATTCAAACGATGCTTCGTACCAAGAAATACGACATTCTTACTTGGAATCGGTGTTGTTGGCCTCATGACGACACGACTAGTTCCTTGAATAAAATGCGACCTCTTCGTGGAAGGTGAAGAGTTGTACATTAGTTGTAAGCCCGTTCTCTGCTGCACTTCAGATACATCTGTTGGATTTTATTCTTTGTGTTTCGTCAGCTGCATCTACCGGACTTTATTCTCTGTGGCTTTTCAGCTGTTACCGCTGGGTTTTAGGCTTTGCGGCGCTTCAGCTGCATTTTATTCTGTATGTCTCTTCAGCTGTGTGGAGGAAATTATTCGCCGTCAAGTTGCGTGTATAGCATGTCATGTGGAGGCCAAGACTTGGTAAAAGAAAAGTAAGTTTAGTCGGTAATTAACAACATTACAGAAGTGGTCTTTGCCTAACAAAGCTGTCGAAGAAATGAACAGCCTTTCATTTTAGTAAACAACATAGCGTTCAAGGCTGGAGCTTTGCAGTAATTCCTGTAATAACACACAACAATCAAGTACTTCAATTTTTCGGATGGCGTTTACTCTTCCATGAATGACTTCGAAACTAAGTTGGACGTGAAAATAATGAATTTTTTGTTAACGACGCATCACGTGCAGTGCAAAGCTTTTTCTCCATTAAATCTGCCTATTTCCTTTCAATCTGGACAAAAGATAGTTTGAAGCAGCTATTTATTAATATATATAATAATAGATAGCTACTTCATCATATATAAAGGACACCCTATATATTATAGTGTTCGCGGCCTATCTTGAGTTCTCCGCAGAACGGACACAGATAATAGGTTGTACGTTTTCAGTAGCAGAGTGCCTTGTTGATATCCAAGATGGTTACAAAAACAATGGCGGCCATCGATTAAAGCCATCCCCATCCAGGAAGACGTAGCCGCTCACAAAATACTTGCAGGACTCAAGATACACCGCGCACACAGTAATAACCTATGTGTTTTTACTCGTATTTGTGCACAGTGCTACCAGTGTTTTACTACAGCTTGTCAGTTTTTAACTGTTTCTTCTCCCTGACGAAATGCTAAATTATATCGGAATGTTTCATCTTGGTTCTTTCGATTTGGAGTCACAGTGTGCTTCTGTAGTGGGCAATTCAACAATGTACTTTCAAATTTCTTTTATTAAAGTTCTCATCCAAAATATTTCTCTGTATCGAGGCATAGTGTATGATACTCCAATTCACAGGTGCTCAACAAGACTGGACACTGCCTGGTGGCACTCCGTAAGACTGGACTTAGCAGACTTAGCAGACCAAAACTCCACTTGGTGGATGGTCTTCGGGTCTCCAAGGTGCCTGCATGACTCGAACATGTGTACACACAAAAAAACAACCTTCAGATTCTTTCTAAAGAAAATACGTAATGTCTTTGTTCCTTGTAGGTAACGTACGATCCGTTTTGCGGCCGTCTAATGGGCAATATCAGGGTTAACTTAATGCACTAAGACTGCGGCTACTGGATATGCAATATCCGGCCTTGTGGCTAAGACAACACATGAGAGGCGACCCACCATTTGTCTATACGGCAACATCTTCATAGTTTCCTTTTCTTGTTCGGTCATGAGTCTTGTTTTTTTTTTCAAGCATGTTTCCAGTGTTATAGGAGTATTAACGCATTTAAACTTCCATGTTGAATTTCTGTAACATGAAATCTATCTACGTTTCATAGTGAAATTCAACAGAGCCACCGGATGTCTGTCAAATTATATTCCCAGAAGGAAGTTGATTGGCCCTATGTATTTAATGTTCAAGTCACTGGTTGGTATCTCCTTCTAGCCGCTCTCATTCTACTATTTTGTGCTTTACCAGCCAAATCGTAGCCATAAACTGTTGCGATGCCAATTACTGAGTCCTCTTTCATGTAGTGCATGCATGGTCCTATAGACAACTTTTCAACCCATGTTGTGTTAAAGTCTCGCATAGTCGGTTACTCAATTGCTTCAAACTGTAGACATTTTTCACAAGTTTGTAAATTTTTATTAGTTTTACTGGTAACATGCTCACATGTCCATCTGGCCGTCCAAGTTGCCAATGGTTACTGTTACAGTGTCACGCCCATGCCCCTAAAAAGGCCCTTAGAAACCCTTGTGTGAGCGTGACACTTGCCAACGGTCTTTCCTCCCGCTCCAACTATTAAAGCTTGCTCGGACTACTAAACTGTAAAGTGTATCTTAACCACTTACGATAACATTTAGTTATACTTACTGCAAATAAGGAACTCTTGTAAACCTTACTAAAATCACTTACCTGGTTAAAAAACAGAAACACCATCCACTCGGCCGAGGAAATTCAATCTAAAGTGGATTTATAGTATAACAATGTTAAGCATGCGATCTCTTGTTACAACAATTTGTTGCAGACTCTACCCCATCATTATTGTCGAACCTAAAGCATCAAAGCTATAAGTCCAACAATTGTTATTCTCTTTTGTTAAAGCTTAAACTCCCTGAATGCCTCATCGACGGACACATTGTTGTCCTTATTGTCACCCCGGATTGTTGAATTTCCTTTGTTTACTCATCTTTTTTTCTGGACTTAGCTGTCGTAGCAGCTGGACGTTTTTCCAACAGGCTCTCCTATGCTGACGCCTTGACTATGCAAGAAGGAGAAAACAATATGGATGTCATCCGCCATCTTTAATTCTCTAATCGGCAATGGAATTACAAGTCTGGCAATCTTCTTCCAGCCTAGACAAGGTTGGCATGTTTACCTGCAACCGTCGACTAGCCTATATAAACGGAATACATTTTATTTTCCGTTTTCATGGGATTTCTCCTACGATTAGACCGAAGGTAAAAGCCAGACCTTATAGGCCTCCTGCACGATTGGTGTCCGGTCATTAACGCAAGACAAGCTTAATAACCTGAAGATTGACAAAATTGGACTAGACAGTATCTTCTGCCGTGGGAGTAAAGGAGCCAAACTGTACCATCACTACGTTGCCCATGTCAGATCAATAAAACCAAAGTTGGGAGAGAGTACGAAGCCTACACCTTCATTTACGAGTAAAACACCACACTGTTCAAGCTAAAACGAGTATAAACGTTCCAAGGACCTCTAGCGTGTTAGATACACGTCCATACTGTATTTCAAGTTGAAGATGTCCTGTCCAAGAGGTTGTGGGTACCGATACACGCTCTGCCCCTCCTTCACACTGCCCCTTCTACTACTGTTCTACAAACCCTAGTAGTGGATCAGAATACCGTACGTTTATGCAGGTATTTACCGCCCGGGGAGCTCAAGTGCTAAACACACTTGACAGTTACACGGAATTGGTCAAAACCAGCGTTTGCACTGCATTACTTGGTATAATTCGAATTGACGACACAGACTGTATGTTTTAAAGTAAGACTCCAGATAGTGGCGCTGGCAATCCTTGGCTACATCACGTGCTTTGTAACAGTCAGTTGCTCCTAAGGCATTCCTCTTCTCACAGAAGACCCAATTGCAATCTGTTACTGTCGCGCCTGGGCCTGGGTCATCACGTTGCCATGTGCCACTCGCCAGTGGCTACCGCATATGGCACTCATCCACTTGTCTCAATCTTCACAAGTAATTGCCTCTTCGTAATTTTCGGGGATAAAAACTTGTGGATCTATAAGAGCTAATGCTGTATCCACGTAGTCCTCATCACTTATATTCTGAAAACACTTGCTTTTTACACTTGCTCCATAGGACTTTTGCCATACAGTATTTTCATAATTGGTACTGGTCTTGCAAACCTCTTGATTCAAAACTCTCGAATTCCTGTGACCAACGCCTCTTCAGTACTTCTGCCCCCTTGGATAGGAGTTATTCTTTCTTGTACATTTCGCCGTACTCCTGATTACTCGTCGTTCTACGTTATTTGGGGCCAATGACCTAGACACCACGGGTTCCCTTTATTCAGTATTTTGCCACTATATTTGAGAACCACGTCGGGTTTTCTCTTCTGCTTACGTCTTCTGGAACTGATGGACTTGTGATCCTGGATTCCCTCACGTTTCTTGTTACTTCTTCCATTGCTTCATCTACTGGTTACGATGTGCCGTCATTTTCGGTGTCGTTGTTGACTTTAAATTTCCAGGCTCTCTTTCTTCATTCTCTTAGCCAGTGGCACTCCGGTCAATGTTTCTGATGTTCGATCTACAGGTGTCTTCGAATTTCTACCACCATTCTGGTCTCCATCCTGAAGTTTGAAAATAGATCCACATCTTCCTGTGAATTACACATGCTCAAGCGAAATTCCCTTTCTAAAAAAAACAATATTCTTGCCAACAATTATATTTGGCTCTTTTCAATTCCATAAACAGTAAGATGTTGTATTTGGATCGCAGTCCCCAATTGGCACTTAGCCTTGGGCTGTAATTTGCCACGGTTTTGTTTTGGGATATGAGAAAAGCAAATGTTCCAATAGCTTTTAAGTGTTTTACATTGGTTTCTGTTTTCTCCCTGTCCGTAATTGTAGTGGAGTTACCAGTTTATTATTTTTATTAGTGAACCTGTTTCGTATGTATGCCGTAATTAACACCAATTCACCCCGTAGGCATACTTGTAAGTTTGCTGATATTATGGCTGACACAACCAGAGACGTAAGTCCCCTATTGATCCACTCGACTTGGGCATTCTGCTGGGGACAGTACAGGCTTGTTGTCACTTGCTTAACCCCACGCTCCTTAATAGAATCATTAAGGTTAGATGACATAAATTCTCTGCCTTTGTCGGTTGTTAGCTGTTTTAATTTACAACCCGTTTGTCTCTCAGTGATAATTACCTATTCTGTAGCATATTGTGTTGCTTCAGACTTGCTGTGCCTTAAATATACAACCACGTAGCCTGTCGTCTCGTTAGAAAATGTCAAAATGTAAATATAATAGCCCGATACTTTAACTGGAATCTTCTTTGGATTCCCTCGCTGTAGATTATTTAGACTGGAACTGAAATTTACAGATTATGTTACATTTTGTTTCTCATCGTGCTGTTGTGAGTAATTTGGGTGGAACAATTTGCAATTTTATGGCCTCAGCTGCATGGAAACGTGCCCTTTTTTGGCATAGCGTAATTCACGTTAACGCAGATTTTGACAAGGTTTGTTCTGTATTAACAGCTGCTCTCGAATTTTCAAAGACCAATAACTGTTTAACGGTTATTTTGTCTATGCCTAAAGTAGCAAGTCCAATCAACATTACGCCGCACTCTAGCTAACCGAGTGCCATCCAGACTTTATTGTCTATGTTGTAACCACAATCTTTGAGCCCACGAACGGACACTTCCATTTTATCGACATAAGTTTTAATGCTTTCCACTTTGTTTGCGTATGGAATACAGTTTTGTCTGCATTGGAAGACACCGCAACCTTTTGTTGGCTGAAAAATTTCCTTCAGATAATCCCATAAATCTTTAGAAGTTTCTTTCGTACTTGGAATTGTGATATGGCCTTGAGCTATAAATAAATAAATTGCTCCAAAGGCTTTTGGTGCATCTATAGCCTACGCTCTTTATCTGCATCCTTTCATTCGATTTTCCTAATACGTGATCCTATAGTCCTTTTTTCATCAAGTAAGTTCTCATCTCTTCTTGCCATGAGAAAGAATTGTTACCTTATAGCATTGGTGTTATGTTACTTGCATTATCCACGGCCATGCTTGAGATTTTCTTGTTTTTATGCAACTGACGGTATATAATATGCTTACTGGTATGTGTCTCCTATTCCATTTACAACTATACTTTGTGAGGCACATTAACTTCCCCATTTATCATAGTTCCCTCAGTTGCCTCTTTGCATGAAAACTAACATTCATGCAAAATGGGCTATAGGATCACGTATTGGGAAAATCAACCGAGAAGAATGCAGATAAAAAGTGCATAGATGCACGTAAAGCGTTTGGAGCAATTCATTTATTTATAGTACAAGGCTGTATCGCAATCCCAAGTGCGAAAGAAACTCCATAAGATTTATGGGATTATCTGAAGGAGAGTTTTCACCCAACAAAAGTGTTACGGTGTCTTCCATTGCATACAGGTTATGCATACAAACTTGGAATTTTTTGCATTTGGAAGAAATTAGGGAGGCGACAAAGAAATGTAAACTTCGATACTGTTATTGCCCTTAAACATCATACTCACCTGACTAAACTTTTATGGTGAACGTCTACTTTTCTTTAGTTCTCTTCTGGTCCCAAAATTAGTCGGCTCACGTTTCTTTCTAAATGTGGCATATATCACGCGAACCAACCTTACGCGATAAATAGTCAGTGCCACATTGCTATGCTTTGGAGAGATCATGACTTGGTGAAAGGAATATCATATCAAAAACCAAAACTGGTAAAAGGGGCCGCTAAGTTCCAAATAGTTCGGCCCTTGAAAGGAGTGATATCAACACACCAAAACATTCGCCAAGTTAATCGCACCGCTTAATAATTCGAAGGTTAAATGAAAACTAGAACATTGCTACTTTCGGAAGCAATGTTCAAGTTTTCATTTAACGTCCAAAGTATTATTCGGTGCGATTAAGTTGGCGAATGTTTTGGTGTGTTGATATCACTCCTTTCAAGGGCCGAACCATTCGGAACTTGGCGGCCCCTTTTACCAGTTTTGGTTTTTGGTATGATATCACTCCTTTTTTTTAATTGTGTATTACCTCAACTCCACTACCGTGCAGCTGTGTAATAAAGTGACACGTCAACAAGAAATTGGTTTTCAACAATTTGCTACTACCTTTTGCCTATAGGCCGAACCATTCTCAACTTAATCACCTCTTTATTGGCTTTTGGTTTGGTTTTAATTTTGTTGTAATTTGTTGTATTTAGTTAGTTTTGGTGTGTTGATATCACTCCTTTGAAGGGTCGGACCACTCTCAACTTGGTGGCCTCCTTACCAGTTTTTGACTTTGTTTATTTTGCTTTGTTTTTACACTTGGTTTATTTTTCGTGAATTGGACGTGAATACAATTTCTTTACAACGTTGTTTAGATTTATTGTGATACACTAGTGTGTGTCTAGGCACGTACGTCAGTAAACACGTTCCCTTTATCGGAACTTTGGACGTCCAATGAGAGACGATGCCGACAATACTAACAATGGTTATAACAATATTTTTGTACTTACGCGCCCTCCCTGTTACACCCCCAGGCTTCAAACCATAAAAGGTACGCAGTTCGTATTGTAGTGCACCCATTCGTCCAATTTCATAGCTGGAAGCCTTCCCGTTATCTCGGAATCGATGAATAATCACCCTATGGGATTTAACATGGGGATGAGCGGACTAGCTAGCTAGCTAGGTAGCAACACATTTTCAACGTTATTGAGGGGCATATTTTGCATTGAAAGTAGCATAGCTGGCATTCAAACACGAGTTAATTTTTGTCAGGTGGGTCATTGCTCTCGATTTCAACACAATATAAGCTTTTGTACCGCATTATTATTTTTCCCCAAGTACCTGAAATGTGCCGCAATGGCGTCGCGCTACAATGGTTTACAACCTCGACAATTGATGTGATGTGATCTTTGTTGCCTAACTTGGCGCGACACACTAGTGTGTGTCTAGATAACTTTAGTCAGTAATCTAACATCATAATTTGCTATCGGGGACCAAAGCGATGATGAGCATATGGGGATCTGGACAAATACTTTGCGGCATTGTTGCAATAAAGGGCAGTGTTAGCGCATTTGTTGGCGAACCATCGTCTAACATATTTGTACAATAACGATTTGCATTGTTAGCAACCGAGACATTGTTGTGATTATAACGAGCCATTCTTGGCTGGATTCAAGGCTCGCATCAAGGAAAATTGACGAAAAATGTAGTTTTCAAGGAAATATTGACCAAGTAAAATTCACTCTGTGTGGTAAGTATTTCCATGCCATCACCTCTGATATGGTGCACACACTTGAGAAGGCCGACTGAGGTTGCTTAGCTTTGCTCACAGTGCTCATTCGGTTTACTTAACATTGCTCTTCGTATTTGTACTTTTTGGTTTCTTTTTTTTCTTCTGGGGGGGGGGGGCCCTTGCATTCCTCCTGCTGTAATCGGTTGGGGAAGAGATTGTACTGTAATGTGGTGGTGAAACGTTTAGGCGTTGTGACGCTTAACTGTAATTAATTCGCCATAGTTATTTTCCCGGCCACAGTTGGAATATTTAAGACCCATGATTGTTGGGGAGGGGGAGAAAGCGGAGGAGAGAGACGGCTAGTAGGGAAAAGAGGATCTGTGTGTTGTGGGGTGATGCAGGAGTAGAAGGGACTAGCGTAACCTAACGGAGGCATAATAGAGTGAGATCGGGGGAGGGCAGAGATAGAGGTGGGGGGGGGGAGCAGGTTGCAGCTAGGGTTAAAAAAGAATTTTGTAGGATATGTGACTTAGTTGAGGAAGACACGAGCCTTCGTCGTGCTACTTAGTTATTAAGCCCAGTAGTGGTGAACTTGCCCGAACTTGCTTTCCACCAGTTAACAATAATACAAAAGTAGGTCTTTGGCTAACGAAGTAATGGAAAAAGTGTACAGCCTTTCGTTTTAGTGAACAACATAGCGTTCCAGTCTATTACTTTAAACAAACACTAATTATAGGAACAATCAACATTCAGTTGCAGTTCTCTTCATTATTGAAGGAGATACAGTCTTCTTGAATCCGGGTGCTTCAGACATAGGGCCTTAGGGCTTCGTAGGGCAGATGACCAGAAGTGGTTAATGCCCGCTACACCCATTGAACCCTTCGTCTTCTTGATAAATCAAGTCCAACAAGCCGCATCGGCTGGATTCTAGTCTGTGTGGCTCTTCAACTGAATCCACAAAAAATTATTCTTTGTGGCTCCCCGCTGCGTCTGCTGGACTTTATTCTTTGTGAATCTTCAGTCACATCTGCTTGACTTTATTCTTTGTGAATCTTCAGTCACATCTGCTTGACTTTATTCTTTGTGGGTCTTCAGTCACACCTGCTGTATGTTGTGCACATTACGTAAACACACCTTTATGTTTGAACATCCAAATTTCGTTCATGGTAACTGCGAAATCTCGGCGGGGACCACCATAAGAACCATATTCGTCTACGCAAGATTAATTTCTTCATTAGCTAAATGGAAGAACTAATTAAAGTTCAATTAAAAAAGGGGTTGGAGGAAGTCGATATGAGTCGAGGGAGGAAATAAATGCAGGCTGCTGGCTGGAAAGGGATAACTGGAGCGTAAAATAAGCAAAAGGGATTAAAGATGCTTTCCCGTATGATCAAGATAAAATGGCTAAAATTCTTTCAAACAGCGTTTAAGGACACTGTTGGGCAGTGAACACCGAATTTATCCCATCCATATCTTTGATTTTCTTGTATTTCGCAGAAACCCATCTGTGAATTTAGTAAATACTCCATTCTGTTATAATAATAATAATAATAATAAAAGAAATTTACCACGATAAGTGGTCGGCTGCGGAAAGGCTGTCAGACGGCCTCTTAAGGAAAGGGGACAGCAACAACAACAATTCTTTACGAAAAACACTTAAAGAACTAGCACAGACTGTTTTACAACGTAGGGCATTCTGTTGTCATGCCTAGCATTGGTTGTGGATGCACCAGTGTTGGCAAAGGTAAGATCACATGTGCCTTGTGTACAGTGTTCCATGATAGTTAAATGCGGTACTAAATTCCTGGCATGTGACTGCGTTCCGTTTTCAAGAATAACGACGCCTGATTAGATTAAAAAACTGACTTATTTAATCGTTCTTTCGGTTATTCTTTGTGTGTCTGGTGTCGTGTAAGGAGCTCGAAGTAGCTATGGAAACCAGATATGAATGTATCTGTAAACATCCATTGCATCCAGTAAAAAAAAGGGAAATTATCGATTTTACGTGCTTTTTAACTATCAAGGGTATCTAGGGATGTAGAAGGACAATTCTGCTAGGAAAGTTCCTAGTATCTTTCACCTAGGATCTTTCACATGCCACAATCGACATGAGCACGAGTGCATTTCCTGGGCCCGTGTCTTTCCGAATTCACAGTTAAGAGTAGACTGAAACCATGATTGAAACCTTGACCTTCGGCATATGAGGCAGTCGTGCAAACCATTCAGCCACTCTGACTCCCCCCATAACTTCCAGATTTTTATCATACTGCAAGATTAGTTCTGTAGTGACGCATGCTACATCAAATATAAGAAGATAAGTAAACAGGAAACGCCCTTTTAAACTAAAACTTTTTTAAACCTAATTCAGGACTTCACGTAAACGAGGGTAATTTAGAACTCAACGGAATGGCAATGATAATACCATGGTCCATCTCTTGTTGTGGGACCCGACCCGAAGCTGCCAACTTTGTTACGACTAGTCGTAATTATTGTCTGTGTATGACAGGTTTAAATCTAACAAATATAGGTGCGAAAATTATCGCTGTTGCTACAGTTAATCCAGGTGCGAGCTCCTTGTCACTCGGGAAGGTGGAAAATAACGTAATTTTGACCCAATCGTTCCCTTGTCTTTACACGAAATGGCCAGCAAATACGTCAAAATCGCGTCATATTTGAGATACATATTTGACGAGTAATTTCCTCCCGCCCAGGCACGCGACAACTCAGCATGCAACAGTGTTGAACGGCCCTGGAGTGCAGAAGGAGGTTGCTTTTTCAAGTCAAGGCTGACTGGGGGTAGAAATGGCGTGTCGAGCCTCCTGGCTGAACACCAGCTCACGCGTGCGCCGGAAAGTTAACGCCATTTTATTGTTGCTTTGGTAAAATAGGATTCCGGTGATATCGAATCAACTTGCCTGGAGCCACGAAATGCAACCTTAGCTTCTGTCCCAGACGGCCTTGTGACAAGGAATGTAATATGAAGTGGCAGTTACAGCATCGTTACCGTATACACATTTATAGCTCCTGCTATAGGGTGTTCCACGATTAGAATGCAACCTGTTTTCACGAGTGACTGTATGTCTCCTTCCGCCATTACCCCAACGTTCATCAGTGCAGAAACTCTCTTTTTATTTATATCTTTAGTTATTTATTTATTTTGTTCATATAATTTCATTAAGTTAGGATGTTAGCAATTATATCTTCCTATTCTCCTTCCGCCATTACCCCAACGTTCATCAGTGCAGAAACTCTCTTTTTATTTATATCTTTAGTTATTTATTTATTTTGTTCATATAATTTCATTAAGTTAGGATGTTAGCAATTATATCTTCCTATTCGGTGAAGCCCGTCTTCGTTTTGCGATGCGACAGTGTTCTCTTCGAAAGCAAGTCATTACTGACTCGAACATGGTGCATGTGGGATCGCTTTATGGATATCATCAACCATCAGGTTAAAGATGTGCGGCACTGTAAGCCAAAGAATTAAATCGAAAAGCATGAAACTTCCACCCCCATCAAAAAACTTGCCCATAAAAAAGTCATTTTGTGGCATTGCTACAAAAATAACCATTCCGCAGAAAATGTATAGCTCATAATGTCTATCAAAAACTTATGACATGGCTTTGAAAGCTTTAAAACGTAACCGGGGACGTTCTGTTTTAGCAGAAGGGTACTTAGCTTCTCCGTTCCTTTTTATAGCCGAAAGAATGACGTATCTAGATATACACTATACCTCCCCTTAAAAGTTGCGAATGACTATGTTACTGATGCTGAAATACGGCATCTGCTAAATGCTGTCGTTGCATGCAACAGCATTGTCGATAATGACATCATCCCTTCCTTGCTTATCATCCCGAAATTGGGAAGGGAATAATTGGCGGAGCGTAGCGGAGCCTATAACGGATACTGACTTGCAAAATGTTGGTTGGTTGGATGGTTGGTCCGTTGGTTGGTTGGTTGCACTTTTGTAGTCTGGGTGGACCCCAAACTAAAGGGCAGATTGCTATGAAATTTGCCACATTGCTTGATAGCCCAAAAAGTATTGCTGATCTCGAATTGCCGTAAATTGATCAATTATAATCCACGAAATTAGATTTTTCTAATTTATCAATCTAACACTTGCCATTGTAAATTTGGAATCCAGAATAGTTAAGGAATTCCAGCGAAGCATACACTGTTCTGCTGGTGATCATGTGAACTTTTAAAAACCGTTAAATAAATCATTGTTGCTTCCTTATAGTTAAAAATCTTTTTCGACGTAACTCAACGAGAAAGGCAGGTAAATGGAAAACACAAGAGGATTCGTTAACGACTTACGATTGTTTCATGCGAAAAACAATGGTCGGAGGAATTCACCCAACGTTGCGATCAAACCTGGTGTTTACACTGTCAACGGGAATTCCAAATGTGAAACATAAAAAGGCACGATAACATACACCAGACGACATGTTTACAATGCATTGCAGAACAATACGATGGCTTCGTATAATACTTTTAAGATTACTGGGTTGCTATAGAAGCAGCATATTTTAGGTCTATCCACAAGTCCGTGTGCACCCTGCGAGCAGCACTATTCACAAATTAACTCTGAATCCCGTGTTGCATGAATGAATAGGCTTAACCTCGAACGCAATAGGCCTAATATCTCTGCTGTTATCGCTAAAAATTAGGCCTAACAGTTCTGAACCCTTTAGAATTATTTAAATGCTATCGTCACACCCAAGCTGACATCGCTTGACCTACAATTGTGACAATTCCAACTTTAAAAAAATTAGCGTTCGCAGATGAAGTACTATGTGCAGAGGTGTGCGCTTCAACATTGTCGTAGGAGGCAGCAAGTAAGTGGCGGACGGCCACGGATCTATTGAATCTTTTGATTATTGTAACGTACTCTCGTTACGGATGATCGGTTGGCTTTTAGTTAAATGCTGTATTATTAATATTTTAACTCTAGGAAAGATACTCTGCAATAATTATAAACAATGCAGGCATTATTAGCGGTGGCACGCTCTTTGCTAGCTTAACCATGGCGGCTAAGGTGGCATTTTAACTTTAGATGGCGGCGATGGTAGAAACTGCTGCAAATAAAGAAACAACTAAACGTGGGAGCAAACGAAAGCGTCTTAAAATTAATATGAAGCGTAGCTTATGCCTGCCTAAAAATAAAATACTAAAATATGAAAAAGAACAGCAAAGACCTTCACATCAAACGACAAAAAGCTCAAAGGTAGACGACCAAATACTGCACCCAGATTTTTAAGTAACCTTAGCAAGTATCAAAGTCATTAGAATGAGAGTAATTACAATTCAAAAATAAATTTTTATCCGCTCCGCCTACAATGGGACCGAAGCCTGTTTCCTAGTCTGTGAATGTGGATTACGCTGCTAGCTGATCCGTGACGCTGGACATGACGGGTTCTCGGCATACTTCTACAGGTTAATTCGCTAACGAACTCTATACTCCTCTAGCCCACAGTTTTCAACTATCTTAACTTCAGGTAAACTGCCTAATGTTTGGTCATCAGCAAACGTTACCTCTATGTTTAAGAAAGGCAACGCAGCAGATTTGCATAATTATAAACTCACTGCACGTACTGCTGTTCCTTGCAAAGTAATGAAAAGAACTGTTTGTGACAAAGTGCATTAGTACACCAATAAATACCACTTATCTGGAAGCGATCAGTTTGGCTTCGTTCCTCTACTATAGTCTGTTCCACATTACGTTTCCAGGAAACTGACTGTATGATGCCACATTTTCTTCCACTAGGTGTGCAAAAAGACGTAAATATCCTACTCGTAGACTCTAACAGTAACTGTGTAGAGTCTACAAGTGAGATATCCACATGTTTTTCCAGTCGTAGTACAAGGAAACGTGGCATCATACAGTCAGTTTTCTGCAAACATAAAGTGGAACAGACTATATCAGCTGGGTAGCATGAGATAGCTGGACAGGCAGCTACGAACATCAGCATATTATCTGCTGAAAACTTTTTTGACTTAAAAAGGCCTTCAAGTGTGTGGTTCATAGTAAACTCAAATTTAAACTTAAACTGTATGGATTTGATGGAATATGCATGGATTGAGGCATTTTAAGCGGTCACTCTGAACGTTTTGTTCTCATTACCTGCAATTCTGCCTTAATAAGTATCATTAGTGGTGTCCCTCAGGGCTCCGTGCTTGTCATCTTTTTCTTAAACGATTTGTCATGTAACTCTGGAAAGGCTGAACAACAGAAATTTGCAGATGACCTCGAACTGCATTCCACCATTATCCACCCAGAACAACCTCCCAAGCCCAAGCTGAAATAAATTATTTCTTTTCATTGGTGACATGACTGGCAACTGCCTATTTACAGTATCAAATGTAAAAAGGTTCACATTGGAAGCCTAAATTCCAATCTTGCATACGTTGTGGAGGGTATTTCTCTACCTGGTTCACATTAATTTTGTCAAGGGTCTTGGTATTTGGTTCGAGTCGAGCTTAAAATTTTCTTTTCATTATCTTTTCATACGCGATTCAAATATTTGGGTCTGTACTCGTTGGTGCTATGCCCATAAAGGCGGACCTAATCCTACTTTTAAAATTCTCCAAGGTATTCTAGCAGTGGCTTTACCATTGTTTGACTGAAGCTTAGACGAGCTTTAAATTGCTTAAATTTAAGTGTTCCGAAAAAAGACTGGAATGCCAGCGAAACGTTTTTGCAGTAACTGCGGTTCCCACAGCAATCCTTAAATGAACAGATGGTTTGATGCCATCTGTAAGTATGTTTACGTATCTTGTTAACCTTGCCGATTCGACTTATTTTTAAATAGGCCCCATTTTTTGCTAATTATGTAGTTTATTTTTACTGCTATTCGTTCTTTTATTACAATTTTTGTGCTAGTCAATTTTTTTTACATACCTTATAGTGTTTTAGATTTTTAATGTATGGACTAGCAAAAGTGACAACTTTGCCCGCGCAAACTTCTATTCACTATTACAAATGTGAACCAATTATCAATTCCAATTTCATTTCATAATCGCTGTTTATTTAATTTTTTTCTTCAATGCACCATTTGCAAGATGCTGCATTGACTCAAGAAAATTAGGTCTTTTTACCTTATTTTAAAACTTTCAAAATTTGTGATCAATTTCATAAAAATCTGAATGCATCGACGATACTTTCAACATCGACATTAAATTATGTTTGCCTCGTAATGACACCACGAACTGGAATTATTTCTTTAGGCGGATGCACACTCATTTTGCGAGTCTGTGATTAGCTGCATTCCAATCATGAAATATACCACACAGTTAGTTTGTGTAATGCAGTATTTGTAACCTAAAGTACGGCTTCATGTAGTGCGATGAAAGGAGTCAGTTTTTACGTGTTAAATGCAATAATAAAGTATCTTGTTCTTCTTGTGATGAATTTTATGTCAAGCCCAGCTTTCCACTCTGGTAAACAGAAAGTCTGTGTTCATTTTGGGGATGATGATTGGTATTTTCCAGCTGAAGTGTCAAAATCCTGAGATATTTTACTAATATAAAAAAAAAGGAAATAAGTTACATGTAAACAAAGCAAAAAAAAAAAAACCTTGTTTCCACCTGGCATGTTAGTATGTCAGACACATTGAGGCTCAAGAGCGGAACGAATTGTCTATCAAGTGTTAAAATCTAAAACAATTAGAAAAAAACCGAACTTGTTTGAAGTTTAAGGCACTGAAGTGCCTTAAAACAAGAAAAGAACATGAATAAAGAACATGCTTTTAGCGTCTTTTGTTTTGCTTTGTTTGTCTTTTGGCTTATTTTGTTTTAGGACAAGTTGTGACAGGAATGGTTTGGTGGTCGTTTACCAGCCTATTTAAGTGTCTTTGACATGCTTGTTACGTAATTTTGTACTTAATAACCTCTAACTCAGAAAATTATTTATTTTGCTACTTATTTCTTTTCCTATTTTAATAATTTGGGACAGATATTAGCGTATTCCCGTATTCCCATTGCCTGTTATTGCTATTATTATTATTTTTTTATTATCTTTATTAAGATTGACAATTGGTTTTGGCCAAGCTTTAAACGGCAATGCACTTTTGTATTTTATTATATTTCCGAAACATTGACAATGATACCCGGCTTTTCCTCCACTTGTCCTTCACGTTTGGCGATACCATCGGGGACCATTGTGTTCCTGGTAGGTCTAACCTTGGTGGTAAGGCATTCGTGACCCCCAACCCATTACCATATAAAATACTCTTCCTCTGCAGCCGAGTCATCATCTTCATTTTAAACTTTTAAGCTCTTAAACTTCAGTGTAATTTATAATTTTTAGTTTTATCATCGGATGGTAGTTAGTGACCACCAGGTTCTTGCCATTCCGGTTGTGTTTGCAACAGATTTATTATTATTATGTTATTATAAGCTTTTCCGCTAAGGTATAGATATCGCTCTCTTGCTGCAGGGTTTTGGTCCACCTTACTGCCGCATTTAAAGTTTGTTGTTTTTTTCTGTTTGAACAGGGTAGATAAGCTGGTGTGTACGTGCATATTATTGTTACTTGGCTAATTACTTGGTCGGAGGACATTTTTCTCGACTCAATTTTCGACGTTTTTCCATCTGTGAGCATGTAGTGAAATCCTGGAATTCCATTCCTGACTCTGTGGTCTCAGCCTCCACTCTTTCCAGCTTTAAGGCTTGATTAGAAATTTTGATGAGCTGATCAATCCTGGGGTCTGGTGGTGGGTGTCTTTTTGAGTTTTGCTCGATGCCTTCTTTTCTTTACATCTACGTCCATGTTTATTTATGTCTAAACAACATTGCTGAAAAACGGTGAAAGACTAATCATCGTATCATCAATATATAACATGACATGATTGAAGAATAACACGCAAACAAAAAATAAATAGATGAGTTTACTTGAGGTTTGTGTTAGATGTCTGTGTGAGGGGTATCTTGCAATGTGTCTATGTCATTATTATTTTATTTAATCGAGCTTTCAATTTAGTCAAAGATATAATTTGATTTTAGATAATTCGTTTTTTGTGTCATAAATGAATGTAACTTTTACCAAACACAACAGAACAAATCCATATATTATTTCTTACCTCTTTGCTGTGGTGTCAAAAGTTGTGCTCTTTGATCTGTGTTGCCCTGCCCTGAAAACTGGCATAGTAAAATAGTGAATGCCCATTTCCCCCCTTTTTTTTAACGAGCAATGTTTATTTTTGTGTGTTTTCACTGGTATTTTAATTCTGTTTAATGGTTGAATACAACAATAAAGTTTTACGTGGACTAAGCCCTACAGCAACATTGCAGTACCTAAACTTGCAGGAAATGTGCTTGTAAATTTGTGTACTATTCTTGTTCTGACTTCGGATTAGTTAACCTTACCTAAAACATCTGACGAATTTTCGTGTTTGCTTTGTAATTCATAATACGTTGATGTACCATGTTGTTGTTCTGTAGACATCAATGTTAACAATGTAGACAATCGCTGAATTTCGTTCGCCCCGCTCCCTCATTCATGGAAAATACGAATGTATTTTTGTCTTTTATTCGTAATACTAATGCTACCTCTTCTCGTTGCCTCGAAAAAAGTGAGTGTTGTTGCACGACAGCACTATTGGCATTTTTTCCCCCAAACCTACACTATGTGAATGACATGGCTGAGTGACTTTGTTGCTTAACGACAGTGCTTAAAACAGTGCGCAACAACGAAGCTAGTTGTTTGGAGATTCATAACCCAAGAACATCTTGATCAAGTTCAATTATTTTAGAAATGCACATTTAAGCAAATATATGTCCAAAACGGACAAAGACAAACTGTATAGAATTTGGTCTGTAGACAGCGTTGCATAAAAATGTCTGAACAACAGGAAGAAAAAACCAACTGTACAGTTTCGAGATTCCATATTTAACGGGGTCCATATTTCCGATTTGATCCGACGGAGTTTAATACATTATGGTATGCATGTTTAACAGTAGAGGATACAGTTTTAAATATACTACAAAACATGCTTTGGGCCTATTGCAACACAAAGCATGTTTTGACTGCAGCCCAAAAACTATTTTTATTTATGTTCATGCTTTTGTGGTTGTTAATGTCACTTAAAATTACTTTGCGATATTAACTAAGTGCACAGTAAAGGTTGAAACTTTTTTTTTATTTTACTCAATGACGCAAGCCGGCACCCATCACCCATCACTGGTCATAGTCAGAGTTGAAAATACTAGTATTTTTTTCTGTTATAACCATTCTTACGGTTTTGTCTCTTTTTTTTTATTTCCAGAAAACATACAACTCAATAATTCTACAACTTGCCCCCTCCATAGAGCACCAATCGCTGGCCATGTTGAGTATTTTACAAAGGTAAGTAAAAGGATATTGTTCTTTGGCTTATCTGGTAAATCGATTATTAGTAGGATAAGGAGAACATAAAGAATGGAACATGGAGTGCTGAAGCTTATAGATATGCCTAGTGTGTGGCTGGATAAGAGACCCATTCAGCAAAATGTTGTAGTACAAAAAATAGCATCCATGTTTCAGAGATGTTTTTAAGGTTTGGGGAAAAAAGAAAAAATAGTCAAATTTACATCTTTTTCAACTGAGACCGGTTATATCGGGACGTACGGAAAAGGGTTAACACTTAATTGTTGGGAGTACCAGACAGAAGTCCAAGCGAGTTCGAGCCATTACAATTGATGTCAACGTTAACTACAGGCAATTCATACGCTATATATTGTTGCAGTAACTGATCACATAGCATCATCTCAACTAACAATGAATATTAATTTTGAAGTGGCAATGGGTCGCATAATTGATGTCATCAAAGCAAATTCGCTGGGGTGGCATAATTTCAACGTTTGAGATTCGGAATTAAACTCGCAACAACTCGAGAACCAAAGCCCCAAATTTAACTACTAGCACGGTTACTGTCGAAGCTATTCTTGAGAGCTTTTGCAGTTTTTTTGCAGAAATTACAGTCGGTAGAAGAGAGTGCTATGGACGGGCCTAGCGTTCAGCTAAAATTCGATTAGGGAGGGATATTATCAAAATACATAGCAGCAAAAAATTTCGAATCGTGCCCTGTTAATCACGGCATGGCAAAATTAAACTGATTTTTACGTCGAGGGATTGGTTAAAGACAGTGGTGCAATGGGGGGGGGGGGGCAGTGCGAGTGAGTGGCACTCCCTTACTTTTGTTAGGAGGGAGTGGCTCTCCTATACTTGCTTTTGAAAATAAAATATTGTATGATTTTTATCCCAAGCAGCTTGCTTTCAAGGCAGTGACAGCCGACCGCAACGATACTGAACTGTTTCTAGAGCGTAGAGTAAGAGCCTAGCCTGGCAGCATGCACTGCTTCTTGTCTGTCTCGTTGTTGCCAGGGCCGATTTGGCGGTATACCCATCTTTGACAGTATACCCATTTTTGGTTTGCTTTTTATTACCTTTGTTTTCTTTTGGGGGGGGGGGGGGATGGGGAGGGAGGAGGGTTGAAGGGCTCCCTTATTTATTTTTTTGCTACTACACCACTGGTTAAAGATTTTAAAGGTATGAATCAGGTGTCCATGGAGAAACTGTTGTTTGATAGGAATGAGTTTGAACTTAATCACTCGTTGTTGTCTCATAATAGGATTCCCTTGTGTGAAGTGAAAGAAAGTGACCTCTACAGGAAACAAGTGACCTTTACAGGAAACAAGTGACCCTTACAGGAAACAAAGTGACCCTTACAGGAAACAAAACCGAAAAGCCAAACTGAATTAAAATAAACAGAATAACGGAATACTAACAACTAGTGTAAATATAAAAAATATTTAATGGAAAATCTTAATGAATGAAAATCAATTCGAAGTCAGATCAAACTGCAAGTCGAATAAAAACAAAACAAAAAATGAAATTAAAGTAAAATGGGATCAAAACCCTCAAAACCAATACAAAATCGAATTGCTGCAAAATATTGATACATCGCCTACAACCCTACAACGTGTCTATTTTTAGCGTACATTGCTTCATCGCTCAAAAAGCCAGTATTGTTGCCATCAGTACAAATGACATTAAAATGTTAGGTTTTGGTACTTTCAGGGGAAATCAGAAAAACAACAGCCGCACATCGTTACCTGGACGAAACCAAACTTTGCTATCGTTTGCGTAGATGCTCGTATTTTTTTTATTTAATAAATAAATTAAAAAGTAAAATATATCAAAGCATGATGCTTTAAGAACTAAAGTGTACCATTTTAATGTCGTTTTCATTCACCGCCGGGTCAAGAAATTATTTAAGGGTGAGCAGGTGATAGTTTTACACCCCCACCCCCACCCCCATAAAAGAGAAATGCATTTTATTTTGCTCTAGTTCTCTACAAGTAAAGGAAAAAAAGACTTAACAAAAAGGGTAAAGAAAAATTACCAATGATACAGTAGTTTAAAAGGTACCACAATTCCGTTAATTCTGATCAAATGCAAGTAGGAAACCTTTAATAGAATTTTTACGCTGATATGCGAAGGTAAGGCTACACAAATTTAATGGTATGCTGCAATGTTGCAATTATTACCAGTCATGAACTAAAACAATTAAATTAAAAATCTAGTGTCATTAAAAACGCTATTTCTTATGTGCTTTAAAATCCTCAAATGCATTGAACATTAAAGAACAACGGAATATTATTTAGAAATATGTAATGGAGTAATGGGCTTAGAGCAACAAAATTTCCATTTTCATATCCCTGGGAGAGCAGGTGCCCCCTCTCCAACCTGAGTCGACCCGGGCCTGCTTGAAGCATAATTATTGTAATAATAATAGCTTTTGTTCAAGTGTATATATACATGACAGCTAAAGCCAAACAAACAAACATACAAAAGGCACGAAGTCTAAAAGACTTGTTTGTGCGAGGAATTTCAATATGTATTAATATTTACATTCCATTATAAATGTCCTTAACCATCTAATGATATATTTTCCTTTATTATTGACTAACTGTTTATTAAATTTGCTTTAAAAATGTTCTATAGTTTTAATCCATTTTTTAAATTTCAGTTTGCACGCTTTTGTTGGTTTTTAAGTTTCGTAAATGTATAGGTAACATGTATAGGTATCATGTACGTTGTCCCTCTTTTCCCATACAAGTTTCTCCATTGTGGTTAAATTATCCATTTATTATTACAGCTGTTATTTCATTGCTTTTCTCAATTTTGAAGTAGTTTTTTCTTATAATTTCAAACCAGTATACTTGTTCAATATTTAAAATATTTATGCATTTGTATATGTCTTTGCTTTTTTCATTTTCATGTTTTTTTAAAGAACTTTTATTGTTCTGTTTTCAGTAATAATAATAATTGTTATTATTACCGGAATGCATAAGTGTTACAAATAATATCGCAACAGTTAACCCACACAAAGTAAGTCAACAAGTATAATTAAACAAAAACACAGAACAAAAAATATCAAAAACAATACAACCAAACAAAACACTACTACCATACATAATTAATAGGAAAAAATATTAAACTTTCTTTAACATTCTGAACTGTAACAACCATGTTTTAATTACTTTTTTACTTTCCCAGTGCTAAACTGATTCATTGTGTTAACTCTGCTTATATGCAGGAATTGTATAAGCTCTGCATTTTTCCATAGTCACTCAAAACCTGAGGCTACATTGTATCTGTAAATATTATATTCTGGTCTTCGTGGCTGAGCGGTGAGAGAGCTCAGCCTGGTTGCTGGAGGTTTACAGATCTGGTCCCCTGGAAAGGGGGCCTTGGCGCAGTCCCCGCCAGGACTGCCGGCCAGGGTAGCTTGAGAGGCTAACATGCTCCTTCAGCGGCTTTGGGAACTATTCTGACCAATTCTGCACAATATTTCGGCCCCGGCATGATGATCGGAGGTTTCCCGGATCGAATCCCGGGTTGCACCTCCATTTAGCAGATACTTCTTCTTCTTTAAAAGGTCTGGTAATATTCAAAATTGAGCCGGTTCAGCCATATAAGCATTAAATTGCTTAAGGCTCAAAAGAAATTAATAAAAAAAAAAGCAGTTTTCTGAATAATGTACCTTTTTTTTTGTGTTTATCGGAATCCATACTCGCAGAGCTGCATTCCTGGCAATGCAGCCAAGATAGGCTTGAAACAACTACGCACCAACCGGAACTAGAGACAATGCATTTTCATTAATGTTCTCCAAATTCTCTCTCTGGCATTAACTTTACTATCGTTAAATTTTTTTTTTAAATCTTGCTTTGCCATATTTACTAATTCTGTAACTTTATTTCTTGAAAGTTTGTAATTATTCATCATTATCAAAGTTCTTATTTTTTAACGTAATTGTACCCTAAATAATTTTTTTTGTTAATTTGGTTTAAAACATCCGAATTAGTCCAGGGCATCTTTTTGACCTTGTGCTTCTTTAAGTGGCTATCTTCCATTGAATCTACCCTTTTTTGAGTTTAGTAACGTAACAAATACTAGAGGTCTGCACCCACTCAAGCTGGTAATCCCAAAATTTAAATTAAATTAATGGAAATCATTTTTTTGTATTCGAATTGTTCCTGTCTGCAACTCTCTGAACAACGGCATTGTCTCAACGTGTGGTGTCTAAATCCAAATCTTTTGCATCATAACATATGTCCACAAGTGGTTTTGTTTGTTTTTATTTTTAATGATGATAGGCAAATTTGGCTTGTAATATACATTAAAATAATGTTAGTATTTCCACATGCAACATGTTTCGGTGCATTACCCACTTTGTAATGTTCGATAAGTTATTGGTGGCACAGTATGGCCCTTTCTTGCTGATTTGCTGTTTTTTGGCAAAGTAAATTATTATTATTATTATTATTTGTTAAAAATGACAGATTCAGTAATGTAAACTGCACCTTCATAAAAATAGGTGTAAATGATGCAGTAGATATATTTTTTAGTAGATGTGACCAGCTATACAATTTAATAATTGGCTATAGACAACCTTCCTCTAGTAGAATAGGCTACATTGCAGAAATGAAAAAAATTCTAAAAAAAAAAAGAAGATAAAAAGGAAATAAATACAATCTTCTTAGGAGACTTTAACTTTAGCACACTAAAAGAAACACAAGATGAAAGCGAAAAAAAAGATATACAAAAATTTGAAAATTTGATAGCTTCTTTTGGATATGAGCAAAAAATAACCACACCAACAAGGGAGGAAATCAGAAACAACAAATTAACAAAATCTTGCTTAGACTTAATATTCACAAGGCTAAACAAAACTGAATGTAAATGTGCTGTAATTACAATAAAACCGGCTAACCATTACTATACAACACTTGAAATATGGAAAAAAAATATTAAAAAAGAAAACAAAACTAATGAACAAAATAATATGGAGTATAAATTACTACACAAAAACATTATCAAACAGCTAGCTAAAGCTAATTGGGAAAAATTAAAGAAACTAAATGATCCAAATGAAATTTATACGGAAATTGAAAAAGTAATCACACAAATTTATAAGGAAAAGTACGTACCAAGGATAACATGCCAGAAGTCAGGAAAAAAAAATGAGAAATGAATGGATGACACATGAACTTGAAAAATTAATAAATGAAAAGAATAACTTGTGGAATTTTATTAAAAATCAGAAGAAAAATCATAATAACTATGATATAACACAAGACAACAAGCGTTATAAACAACTTAAAAAGGAATTACAGAGGAAAATCAAAACGACTAAGCAAAATTATTATGAATGTTTTTTTACTGCAAATGAACAAGATGGTAAAAAAGTTTGGAATAAAATTAACCAGTTGATAGGAAAAAGTGAAAATAAGAAAGAAAATATTGATGAACTCATTAAAAAGAACTTTAAAGGAAATTTAGAAATTGTATGCAATAAATTTTCAGAACATTTTGAACTACAAGTACCAAACCTTAGGAAAAAATTCACAATTAACAAAAATAAAACAAAAACCAAAGAAAAAACTACAAATAACTTCAATAAATCAATGGGAATAATAGAAACCAATAAACACGAAATCATAACAATAATTAACCAAATTAAAATTAAAAAATCAAGTGGACATGAAGGTTTTCTAATGGAACATTTTGCTGAAACAAAAGAAAAAACTAGTGAGTTCATGGTAATATTAATAAACAGTATTATAAAAACAGAGGTATGGCCAGATAACCTTAAGAAACAAATAATGAGACCAATATTCAAAAAAGGTAATGTGAACGATTTTAATAACTACAGACCTATATCACTGCTACCAGTACTCAATAAAATAGTTGAAAAATTTTTTTATATCAAAATAGAAAATTTACTTAATAAATATGACATACTAAACAAACAACAATTCGGTTATAGAAAAGGAATTGGAACAACTGAAGCATTAGAGAATATAAATAATAATATTAACAGAGCACTAAATGAAGGAAAATATGTAGGTGCAATACTAATTGACCTAACCAAAGCATTTGATACTCTAAGCAAAAATATTGTACTAGAAAAAATCTTTAAACATGGGTTAAGAGGGAAAATATATAATAAAATCAATAATTATATGACAGGACGACAAAGTAGTGTTAAAATAGGAGATAAAAAAAGCAGTTGGAAAAAAATGGAATACGGTGTCCCGCAAGGCTCGGTCCTAGGACCTTTGCTCTTCCTAATATATATCAACGATATAACAGCTCTACAAAGTAACACTATTATAACACTGTATGCTGATGACATTTTTTTATTATCAATACATTCAGAAAATAGGAAAATGCTAAAACACTTACAAGAAGATTTTGATAATTTAAAGGTGTATTTACAAGAAAATGAGCTAATATTAAATGAAGAAAAAACTGTATATTTACCAATACACTCGTCACATATGAATGAGGAGACTGGTAAAATAACAATGTGCAATAAAATATGTAAGAAACAAAATAAACAATGCAAATGTAAAACTATTAAAAAAGTTAACAGAGCCATATATTTGGGATTAGAATTAGAAAAACACTGGAAATTTTACGAACATATAAATAAACTCATTCTAAAAACCAGACGTGTGATACCAACAATGTATAAACTAAACGGAATACTTAATGAAAAAAACAAAAAAATAGTTTTTGATGCATTAATCATGTCAAACATCAAATATGGAATTACAGTGTACGGAACAACGACTAACAGTATAATGGCACAACTTGAGAAAGTTACAAATAAGGCAATTAAAGCATTATTTAAAGACAATAAACTAACACATAGTAAAGACTTATACAAAAAGTTTAAAATATTGAATTTACAGCAAACATTAACTTGGAATATAATAAAAAAGAATTATTTTAAGAACTTATATAAAGTTAAGACTAACAGAACTGTAAGAGGTAACAATAAATGGCTAATAGAACCAAAGTGGAATAATTCGAATACCAAATACCTTATCAATTTAATAAACTACCAGAACACCTACGGAACCTGAATAATCATAATGAAGTGGTCAAGATCATTAAAAAATGGATATTAGACCAATAATAAACTACCATATCAAATTTTAGATAACTAAATTAGTGTACTGAATTTAATATATGGAATATGGAATTTAAGAGGAATATATGTAAAAATGTATGATGCATGATTATAATTTAACATATACAAATAACAAAATGTATTACTTGCTTGCACACAATAAAGCATATTATTATTATTATTATTATTATTATTAGGAAATAAAAAATAGGTTAAGGAGTGGCTAATTAAAGTTGACTAAATTTACTTATCATAAAAATTAAAGTAGAATACTTTGATGCGAGCTAAAATAATATACTGGGAACTTGTGTAATTTGAAGAATTTCGACTAATCTTTATTTTATTGTACTATTTGTATTGTTCTTATTTATACTATATGAAATTATGTTAATTAATTGTACAAAGAAAAAATTAATTTATTATATTATATTGTCTAAAGTTCATTAACATTGCTTTGCACATACAAATTCGTATGAATTTCGTGCCTGTACAGAACATCTTGTACTCGAATAAAGCAGATTATTATTATTATTATTATTATTGTATAAACTTAAGAATATCATGAATATAAAAAATAAAATGATTGTATATGAGGCATGGATTGTTAGTTATCTAAGGTATGGAATTGAATTGTATGGTTTTACGTCAGAATATTTAATAAACAGACTACAGAAAGTGCAAAATAAAATAGTGAAAATGTTTTTTCGGAAAAGTTAATAAATCAACTGAGGAGGTTTTTAAGGAAAATAAAATATTAAAGGTTAAACAGTTATTGTCATAACAAAAAATTACTATAAGAATACCTACAAAAATTATGATCTACACAAGCAAGATAGGCTGAGGAAGAAAACACAGAGATTTAAAATACAAAAATGGAATAACATATACGGACAAAGAAATAAGGCTTATTATGTACCTTTCATTTTCAATAATTTACCAAAGCATATGTTATTGTTTGAAAACCTTGAAGTACTTAGAAGAAATTTAAAAGATATGTTAAGTAGCATTTAATTAACTAACAAACTGAATTTAGAAGTGGTGTAACTAACAATAAATACAAGTTGCACAATTTCTGTAAGCATATATTTAAGTTTTAATTTATAATGTATATAGTTAAGATTATAAACTTTTAGACTCAAACAAGTTTTTAAGTAAACTTCGAGTCATTTCAGCAATAAATTTATTATTAATATTATTATTATATTTAATTCTGGTTCTTTCGTAAATTCCATTAACAGTTTCTTGAATTTTGTTTCTTGAATTTTGCTTCATCACCTCATAAATGTCATCCAAGAATCTCTAGTCAATCATGTGCAAATCTTTAACAATTTTATCATCATTCAGTGCGTATTTTGCTTCTTCCTTTTCAATTTTAAACGCATCACGTTCAAAACTAATAGTTATTAATTTCAGTGACCTGAAATGTTCTTTAACCACGTGAAACCATTACCCACGAGCTCATCATTATACATTGTTGGGTAAATGTTATAATTACAGGATTCGACAACTTAACAATTTAACATTTCCTGCCTTGTAGGTGAATTGATTAACTTCTCAAAACCATTTGAAACCAACATACTGTCATATTTTTCTTTTGCGTTCCTTTCTCTTGTATTACGTTTTCCCAAAATATCGATATTAATATCTTCAATAATAATAAAGTTGTCATCATAATTTGTATGTTCTTTTTTAGTTTCTTTCAGGCTTTTAGTAAATTCATTTTTATTGCTATTACATTTTCTATAAATGGCAAACACATTAACCCGCTTGTAATCAATTTCTCCTATCGATATTAATATCTCAATAATAATAACGTTACCATCAGAATTTGTACATTCTTTTATCATTTCTTTCAGGCTTTTAATAAATTCATTGTTATTGCTACTAGGTTGTCTGTAAATGGCAAACACATTAACCCGCTTGTAATCATCTTCTGAAACAGCATTAATACATTAATACATTTAACACTATTAAACTCAACATCAATACAATTTCTAACATGCATAACAATACCTCCACCCCATTTGTGTTTTCTCTCGTAACAAAAAATATCATAGTTTTCCAATTTATACAACCTTGCTTCAAATTTCTTAATGTTAATTTGAGAGAATAAAATTATGTCCCAATTAGTTCCATTATTATCAAGTTCTGATACAAGTTCATTCCAATTTTATCTCAAGCTTGTAATGTTTGCGTGAATAATTTTCAAATTTTCAGGGTTGTAACTGAAATTTTATAATCATTACAGACTTGAAAATCCGCTCGTAAGATTTTATTTATCAAAGGTTCTCCATCGAATGTGAAGTTACGTAACCCCTTCAGTCACACTGCAAGCTTTGTGAGTGGGCCCTGGGGATCCCGAGCCAAAACGAAAAGCAACAGCTTAGTGATCAGGGTCCTCGTCTCCAAAACAAATGAATGCTGATTCGATTCCCGTGGCAGACCCAACATACGTTAAAAAAAAAACTTCTTCAGTCACGGACAACAACAAAAAGGCCCAACTCCTACTATTTGTGAGGGGGCCCTGGGGACAACAAGCAAAGCGAGCAGCATCAGCCTAGTGTTTAGTGTCCTCGTCTCGAATCCAAGCGAATGCCGGTTCGAATCCCGTGACAAACCCTACATATAGGACTGAAAAAATAATCACCAGGATTAATTCGTGACTGAAAGGGTTAATATCACTTTCAATTTTAATTACTGTTAATGCTATCTCTTTCACTCCTGCTCATCAACAACACTATAGCGTTATTGGACCACACTAATTTAATTTCCCCTTCTTTTGCAAATGTTCTATTCTTCTAAAACAACTGTCTAAAGTACGGTGACATACTTTTACTTTATGTTAGCACGTTTACCACTTGAGTTTTGCAGTGTTTTATTATTAGTTAACAATTTTCTTTTCAAACCAGTCGTCCATTCTCTAACTTCCTCTTTGGCTTCTCATTATTCTTGTCAGCGATTCTGTGCATCTTATCAATTACGTTAACTCTAAGTTCTTGGTCACATACAGCTTTGACAACTTTAGTTATGACATCCTCAGTGTTTTCCTCCAATTCAATGTTCCTGCTACGACCATTATACTTTAATGTTGACTTAAATTTAAGTATTCAATTCTGTGTAATTACCCGCATTTCATCTTCAGTGTTTCATGTTGTTCAAGCTTTCTTTTAATCCCGACAATCTTCTTTCTTAGCACGCCATTTTCCTTCCGTATTTCTTGAATTTCGTCACTCGTACTGTTCATAGTTTTAGTCATTACTTTCATTTCGGTTTTAATCTCCTTATGATCAGACTCTAACTTTGGCAAAACATTTTGAGGTAATAATTTTATGGCTTCATCCTCATCATAAACGTCGAGCTATCTCAATATCTTAAATTTTTTTTTTACTTTTGATTACTCTTTCATTCACTCATGCTCATATTTTCGTTTTTCCTTATTTTCCTCCTACATGAAGATCATTTCCAATTTACTCGTCTACTCTGATCCATTCCCTTCCAAGTAGAGCAACTTATTTTTGCGCATTCTAAATGGTATTTCACTTTGTAATTTTTAATACCACACTCAGCATGCTCCACAGAGCTAAATTTATTTTCGTAGCTAAGATAACGCGCCATGTTCGTGTTCATCCAAACACAAACCGTACATCAACACCATTTCTCCCGGTCCGCACCGTCATTTACCATCGCACACCCCGCCACGTCCTACAGCATTAGCAGAGAGCCAAACTGACCATAAGTAGCATTTTTGATGCTACGGTAGCATATTTTGACCCAAAAACGAGGCATAGCATAAGAGGTAACATTTTTGAGAAAGTAGCATATTACAACCATTTTTCAAAATTTAGGCTATCCAAAATCACGGCAATCTTCGCTGCAGGCAATGTATGATCACACCTTGGTCGTTTACGCGTTAATTTTCCACCATAGAGACATAGATGTGCGTCGATAAAACATTCCGCAGCGGCACGAAGATCAATTTTTTTTTTTCGCGGTGGCGCTCGCGATGTTTGATCTTTTGCCGGCAGCAGCAACGTTTCACGGCAGCGAACACCTCAACTTTTGCCTTTGTCTGGTTGCTAATATCAGTAGTCTCCAACCCAGACTTGTATAACATTTACAATTTTTCATCATTTTCCTCGTATTAATCATTAAAAATGCAGCATTTTTGATAGCATTTTTCTTATTGCCTATAACATGATACATAGAACTAGAGGTACAGGTCTAGTTGGCAGCGGATGTTAAAGTACCGGTGTTTGTTTCGCCCGGGGTTTTGCTTTGTCCATGGTTTTGTTTCACCGTCTTTGCATGGTGTTTTCCGGACTTTCATTACGATGGATAAAATATCTTCATTTAGATTCATGGTATATTGTTTAGTTTGGGGCTTAGTTCCCCCCCCCCCCTGCACCCCCATCAAGTTCCCCCAAATGTGAAGCAATTGCCTCCCCCTTCGCCAACCGTGAAGTAGGGCCTGTTAGTAATTAAACATTTCCATCCCCAATGGCGTGTGAATTCAGTCTTTTTTGCGCACATTGGCTAACACAGGTTGCCAGAATGGAGTGTTTCGGATCGTGTAGCCTGAACAAAATTGCAATTAATGATTTTCTTTTTGTTTCTTGTTTGAGCGATAAAAATTACTTACGTATTGAAAACGGTAAATTCAATATTTCTATAATTTTACAAACCATACGAAGGCGATGTAGTACATCATTAACACCTAAAATTATACCGGCCCAGTGTTAGGGCGCGTTTAGGCAACGAGACCTTCTCGCTCGCCGAACGCTATTTGCTAGGCAACCGTTATTTATTTACGATTAATTTCCCGTTTCTGTTAAATGAATGCGGTAATAGGCCTCAAATTAAATGTATTATAAATAACAACATGGATAAAGAACAAAGTGCAACAGTTATTTGAAACATTGCTACAGCATTGTTGTCATTTCACTACGTCCAAAATTTGCTATGTTCGCTCAAAGAACAGCTTCTATAGCGGTGATAAGACGACGGTAAAATAAATTGCTACTTGCAGCGAGAATTCAAAATCGAACATGGTGTTCATTTCGGGGTTATCAAATCGAAGACAAAAAATCGAATGCCGGCAATCAGAAATCAGTCCGTCGTCTTGTACTGTAGTAAAAATTGTTTTCTTGTTGTCATAAATCGACGTTGTCATGTTGCATGCACCGTACATCGTGTCGCGAGGCACGAGGAGAAAATTTGCGTCCGCGTTGTTGCCATAGTTACTACATATAGAGACAACTTGAAAGCTGCAATCTCCGGTAAAGGCGAGAAGCAGCCAGCATATTTAGTATTAACCAAGTGAAAGCTAGTGTGCGAGAAAATTGTCGTTGTGTAAACCGCCCTAAGGGCTTGTTCATGCAAAGACAATTTTCTCGCTTACTAGCTTTTACTTGGTTAATACTAAATATGCTGCCTGCTTCTCGCCTTTACCGAAGAATGTGGCTTTCAAGTTGTCTATACGTAGTAATAATGGCAACAACGCGGACGCAAATCTGCTCCTCGTGCCTCGCGTCACGACGTATGATGCGTACAACATGACAGCGTCGATTTATGACAACTAGAAAACAATTTTTACTGCAGTACAAGACGACGGACAGATTTCTGAATGCCGGTATTCGATGATTTGTCTTCGATTCGACAACCCCGAAATGGACGCCATGTTGGATTTTGAATTCTCGCTGCGAGTAGCTATTTATTCTGGCGTGGTTTGATCACTGCTAGAAGCTGTTTTTTTCAGCTAGAAGACAAATTTGGAAATAATGTGAAACGGCAACAATGTTGTAGCAATGTTTAAAACGACTATCGCACTTTGTTCTCTATTCGGCTTCCGCCCGTTTGCCATAATCGCGTTTGCCATAATCGCGTTTGCCATAATCCCGTTTGTCATAATCGCGTTTGCCATAATCCCGGGAGCCCAGAATATCTTTTCCCAGTAGTCATAATCCCGTTTGCCATACATGTTCGTTTGCCATAAATCCTGTATCAAGTCTCATTTTTTAAGTAGCACTCTAAAAGAATATTCTTAGCATTCAAAACTACCTATGGATTATTCACGCCTGGCGCCTGGTTTCTATAACAAAGATTAATCACGGTAATATTTTTTCGGGGGTGGGGGGGGGAGCAGCGAGACAAGGTACACACGTGGGCTTGCACTTAAGGAAAATTGTGTGGCGCCCCCCCCCCCCCCAAAAAAAAAATGCTAACATTAAACTTTCACAATATAGGGACCACTTTTCTGAATCCAAAATCCAATTCTGGGATCCGAAAATGTCTGTTCTATGTTTCGAAATATTTTAAAATTCAGAAAATTGCCAAACTTTCGTTCGGTGCATAATACTGCCTTATGTGTAAGTAGGAATTACATGTGTTGTGTCATGACTACGCTGTTTTAATTATTTTTAAACCACGTTAGAAAAAAGGTTTTAAAAAAATAGAACACATTTCAAATTAACATCGAATTTAAAACTAAAGTAACATTTTAATTTGTCCAAATAACATAGCACTGCATTTCAATTGGAATGGCAAATAGTAACTAGTTTTGTCAACAGATGGCGCAGAAATTCGGCACCAGGAGTGAATAATCCATAGATAGTTTTGGACGGCTACTAACACTTTGTATTGAAATTGGGTTTTAGGATGATGCCGTCAAATCCGTCGGTATGGCAAACGGGATTATTGCAAACGGGAAATTATGGCAAACGGCAAATCCAGCAGAAGAGGAGAAGAGTATGATTTCGAGCAAACGGGAAAAGTCAGAAGAGCTGGGACGATTGCTATAAAATCGGTCATGAAACGTGATAATGGCAAACGGGATTATGGCAAACGCACCGTATCCATGGTATTATTACATTTAATTTGTTGCCTATTACCGCATTCATTTAACAGAAACGGAAAATTAATCGCAAATAAATAACGGTTGCCTAGCAAATAGCGTTCGGCGAGCGAGAAGGTCTCGTTGCATAAACGCGCCCTTAACACAGGTTGCCATAAGACGGGAGTGAATGGAGTATTTTGCATCGTGTATAGCCTGACCAAAATTGCAAGGAAAGATTTTCTTTTTGTTTCTTCTTTGAGCATTGAAAAGTACTTACGTATTGAAAACGTAAATTCAATATTTCTACACCCTTAAACCACATGCGAAGGTGATGTGGCCTACATCTTTAACATTTCAGCTATACCTTAACTTATACCTGCCTAGTGTTAGCTATACCTTCTGCCTGTCTTAAACTAATAACTCAGTTTTGCAGGTTGGACGTAATTCGAACTCACTACCTTTAGATTAGTAGGCTGACTTCTAACCATCAGGCTATATACTGACATCAGTATACTTAGATTACTCAGATTTTTAAAGCTAATAACAAATAATACGTCGTAATATTCCGTAATATTACTGATTGTTAAAGGGTCGACAGTATCCTTCATCTTGCCGAACGCTCTCCCTTTTTCATTGTTACCGTGCAAAGAATGAATTTTCTCGGCCTTATTCATAGCTACCTTACGAAGAGAAATTGACCTGAAGGAGGAAGTGACGTCAAGGGTATCGACAAAATCATTCACGTTACTCCTCCTCCTCCACTGCCTTCTCTCCTATAGTGTCCACGGCCTATCTTGAGTTCGCCGCGGAACGAACACAGATAATCGATTGTACGTTTTTGGTAGCAGAGTGTCTTGTTGATATCCAAGATGGTTACAAAAACAATGGCGGCCATTGACTAAAGTCGTCCCCTCCAGGAAGACGTAGCCGCTCACGAAATAGGCTACTTGCAGGACTCAAGATACGCCGTGCACACAATAATTTCGTTCTACCGCTTTTATAATGTACATTTTTTGGAACTTCTGGTAGCATCTACATAATTGATACAGTAACGACTATCAGCGACGGCAACATTTAGGCGAATGAGTAGTAAACATTTTACGCGCATGAGGAACATGCATCCGTGCGATGCCAACGATTCCGGCGCTGGACATCCATCATTACTGTGGTGCAACGCTGTTTGACCGCAAGGAAAGTAAAGTTGTCAGCCAGTGCAAAATTGATTTGTTCTGTGCCTCTTCTGTGCCTTCGGTGGTTTCGGCTTTTTGGTCTTTTGACCTCTGCTTTGTACCATTCTCTGTGTTTAGTTTTAGTGATTGAGCACATGGCTTCGGGCCTTATGCTCCTAATAAATCCGTTATTGATTTGTTGTTGAGAACCAAAATGAATCGATCGCGGCTTCCGCTTAAAATCGTTTAGGCTAAAACAAAAATGACGGCAAATCACGAATTTGGGGGCTTCAGGGCCTCAAAACGGATTTGTTGACATGACTAAATTACTAAATGCGGGCTTCGTGACCAAGTTGAATTGTAAAAAAATAGAAACCAGCAGTTAGCGCACGGATGTGTTGACTACATCCTGGAACAATGAAAATAAACTGTGATTAGATGGAAGAATTGAAAAACAAATTTTAGCAAGGGATGCCGTTCGTGGTCTTCGCTGGAAAAGTATAGTGATAGTAAGTAATGAGGCAAAGTGAGATAGAAAGTTACAGTTCGAGCAGGAGCGGCGCTGCAAAGTCATAGTTCGAGCACGTAGTTGAGGAAAAAGAAGCTGCAAGTAATAAATTTAACGGGCTGAAGAGAGGGGACTGGTGGAAGGCACTCACCAAAACATCATACCCGAAGATCAACATTTCCGGAAATGCGTGAGGCAGATTTGAATAAAGTTGCAAAAATGATCTATTCCTAAACAGACAAACATACACACAGACACCTAACCAAGGTACTCCTATTAGTAAAACCGGGTAAGAGAGGGGGCTTTCTGTCTAACCCATTCTATAAATTGTGATCGTTACCAATAATTTACTTTCGAAAGGAGTTTCTGCAATCAAATGCTGTAAAAGTACAAAGAATTTACGCTAATACACTGCCGAATAAAATTGTTACTAGCCTGAAAAAAAGTTTGATAGTAAAATAGCAAATCCTGCTTGCCAAATCTCTCAAGTTGCCAACAGAATCACGTGTGCGTAGACCATCCACTTGCACGTGGACGAACCACATAGTTATTACTTAGACTAGCAAGCAGTTTTCGGCTAACGAAAGTCTAACCAGGACGAAAGCCAAATTGGGAGGCGCGATTAGTCATAAATAAATACAGCTTCAAACCTATTTAAGTCCAAAAGGAAAGGGAAATGGATTTGCATCTGTATTTATTTAGACGAGAAGAGCTAACAGTGCATTAGTGTGCAGTGATATTTTTTTTAATTCGTGATAGCCTGGGTGTGAAAAGTTGCATGTTTTCATCGCTATGAGCAAGAAATTATAGGGTTGGAGAGGTGAATTTGTAATTCTAAAAAGTCCCTATTGAAACATGTTACATCCATTCTTATTAGTTCCATCCGAGTTTTCAGAGGGCGCCACGCGTTTCATCTGGTAATTTTTGCTCATTTTTCAGCCCAAATCTAAAGTACACTAAATTACAACTAAGCTAAACTAAGTAATAATTAAATACAAGCTAGTGTCGTTTAGTTTCGTTTAATTTTAGGCTGAAAAGTGAGTTGGAACTCCCACGTAAAACTAATGGCGCCCTCTATAAACTTAGACGGAAGTAATAGGAATGAATGTAAGACGTTTCAGTATGGGGTCTCAGCCACAAATTCTCCTCCCCATCCCTATAAATTCTTGCTATGAGACACGCAAAAATTTCACTACTCTGAGGTCCTATCTTGTGGCATCACAACAGCCTCGTTTTATTTTTGTTGATGTTGATTAAAAACCTTCAACACGGTATGTCAATGGATGAATGGCGAAAAAAAAACATGATGATTTGACAGACTTCAAAATTTAATTGTAACATTATCTCGTTTGACGCTCTGATAAACTGTGAAAGGTAACATTAGCTCCAAAGTTTTTTCTGCTCACTGTCGTAAATAGTAGTTGGCCAAGATAGGCTGAGTTTTAAATTACACCCACAGTTCCTAACAAAAATAAAGTTCCTTGTATTTTTGGCGTGTTCACTCCGTTTCTGACAGTTTCAAATGAGGTAATGTTAAAAATTAGATTTTGAACCAGTCATATCATCCTATTTGCCTTTTTCGCCATTCATATATATATAGGCCTACAATCTAAAACCTAAAGGCCATTGTAGCCTCTTAAGACATGACCACAGTGCAGTTTGATTTCTGTGCAATAGTGAAGCTAAAGGCGACTTTTCCACACCCAGGCTATTAAGAATTCATGAAAAAAAAAATCACTGCACCCTGTTGTATACATGCGCACTAACAGATAAAAACTTCTTTTACTGAAAGAAAAATTGCCATAGAATACAAAACATGCAAACCAAAAAAAAACCATTCTGCTGCTTCATGTTTGGTAATCCCCTCGTTAAAGCAGTAGCCAGACGAATTTAGAATGTGTTACAAAAAATATTGGAAAAAATCCTCACATCTGTCATGACTCCTTACCATTATTTTCACATTAAATAGCAAGTTGTTAAAAACACATTCACCTTTAAAACCAGGCCACCTCGTGATAAATAGCCTGATGGAACAACTATCTTGCGTGCCATGTTTTATTTATGTTTAAACTCAGGGTCATTTATAACGGTTTTTTTCTTGATCCACCATCTATTTATTCTGAACACAACTGCTACTTTATTTCTATTCCCGCAGCAGGTGCCCCATCGTACATTCTGTTTCCCTAGGAGGTCAATAAATGCCTAATGTCGACGCCTGGCATTCGATTTCAGGCGGGATTTCGGACATAACCCGAAGGTCCTTCAAACGGAAGATTCATATTCTGGATCTATTTGACTTTGAGTTGAATTTAACTGGTTTTTAAACCGAGTTTTATTTATTATCGAGTACAATTTACAAGGATTATTTAAAAATCGGCCAAACCCTCATACCAAAAGAGGATAAAGAAACTTAACGAAAACAAATGCAGAATGAAAAATAACACACACTAGGGATGGGAGACAATGCTATATTTCGATATTATCGCGATACACTTTTAAACTTAGAAGCACTAAGTGTAACCTAGACTGTCGCAAGTACTTTTTTTGCAAATCGGGTTATTTCGGCTACTTTGCTGGGTGTGTTTCGTGGATCGCTAAACGAAACCGATTTGTCTACCTACCTGAAGCGTTTGTGATGCAGCCATTAACGTCTTACAAGGACCGGTGTTAGTGGTAACGTATGTAACCCTCAGTCCTCCTTGCCCCTACTGGGTGCAGAATGCTTTATTTATTTATACACCACACGCAATAGCGTTATCGCAATGCTTTCCATGTTTCGCGATCATCGTAGCTCCGAGATCATTTTGTCTGGTTCACATCGAAACGCGACGTTGTCGATAATTTCTCTAAATATCGACCGATTTTGATGTTCAAATACACCATTTTAATAGTTTTTTTCTCCAGCTTTCCAATGGTGCACACCACAAGTCCACGCTGTACCCGTTCTGAAACTATATCTAATAAACCATTTAACTTAACATTTTAAAACAAACATGGCCTCTAAATGGATACGAAAAATTGCTGCTGCTCACTGCTAATTTTAACAGGATTAATGCTACAAAGTGATTGTTTGTTGATTAATTAATATTGATATTTTCACATCGTAACACCACACCTACTTATGCAGTAAATGTTAGGATTGCCAGCAGTTTTTTTTAGGTAAGGTATTTTTCTGAGTGTGGATTATCTGCGAGTGCGGCTTATGTGGCATTTCAAATGCTTAAAATATTTGAAAGTATTTAATTGTTTTGAATAAATAAGAATAGTTTTTTTGTATTAACGCTGCACTAACTATAGGACTATTATGTTCGTAGAAGTATTAGGCCTAGAAGTATTAGTACTAGCCTAAACATGTATAGTTAGGCGATTTTGTGTAGGAGTAGTGTTGTTAATGACCAATTGATCAAATTAATACAGCTTGGCCTACGTGTTGAGAAATATCGCAAAAATCCCAACTATCACATATCAAGGGGTTGCAATAATCGCATAGTGGAAATTTCATTTCATTTGGCCCATCCCTAATACACACAAAATCGTTGTATGTATAATATAAAGGTAAAGCGAACGTAAGCTATCTGTGAACATCATTCAGCAGACTTATTGCAGTACAGCAAGCCATCTTTCACTTGATTCAAGGGACCCAGATTCGAACCGGTGAACTAGCCCATCACCAGCACTCGAATCCGAGTCATGTCACTCCAATGGAACGTAAGTGCATGAAGATGGTATACTATACTATGTGATTTCTGGTGTATGATGTTTCGCTAAGTCTTATTCCCGATTATCAGTCAGAGATGGAACTGACCCACGGGTTGGGTTGGTCAGTGAGTTAAATGGGTCACATTTTTATCGTGGCTCAAATGGGTCATGGGTCAAGACCGTTTACACCAACCAAACCAAAATAAAGACACTGGGAGGGGGGGAGGGAGAAATGCTTCTTTTGCTTTTATATTATTCTTAATAAGAAAAACGCTTTAATTAGAAGGTTTCCCAAAGGTCCTAGGAAAAGGTCTCAAAAAGACAATCTGAGGGAAAAGGTCTAGAAACCTAGGATTGTTATTACTACTAGGATTATTATTACTACTAAAAAAATATATAACTTATAAATGGTTCGTGGAAGGACGGACAATTTTTAATGAAGGCAGGAGTATGAGAGAGGAGGAGACCCTTTATATACCTGTATTTGTCACCAACCTTTTTTTATTAACGTAGACCGTTCTGGATCTCTTTTTTTCCCTGATTGTTTTTATGACGACCTTTTTCTAGGACCTTGGGGGAACCTTCTAATTGAAGCTTTTGTTTTGTTAGGAATAACATAAAAGCAAAACTTGCATTTATTTAACAACATAAATGCAAGTCGAATGATATTGAAGAATGTAATAATAATAATAAACGTACCACGGGAAAGCCAAAGGGTCACAAGAAATAACTAAGTACAGATGCAAACCCATTTACGTTGCCTTTTGGACTTATATGTCAGACTGCCTGAGTGGGGAATCGAACCCAGGACCTTTGAAACCAAATGCCAAGGTCCTACCGCTGAGCCAGACTGACACGGCATTTGGTTTCAAAGGGTCTGGGTTCGATTCCCCGCTCAGGCAGTCTGACATATAAGTCCAAAAGGCAACATAAATAGGTTTGCATCTGTATTTAGTTATTACATGCATTTGCATAATACTGGGTATTATTTGTTCGTAGCGTGGGATGAGTCACGGACGGTTGGTCACACTTTGTTCTTTATCGGATGGGTCAAGTGCGTCGAGGGTCACATCTCGAGTGGGTCAGGTGGGTCATGGGTCAGAAAAAGTGGCCCACTTAATCGTGAGTGGAGCTCACTATACAGGGTAGTTGAGTTGAGTCTAATACACACTTTTAAAAAAAGCAGTGATATCAAATCAAAAAACAAAACTGCTAAAAGGGACCGCCAAGTTCCGAATGGTTCTGCCCTTCAAGGGAGTGATATCAACACACCAAAGCATTTGCCAAGTTAATCGCACCGACTAATACTTTGGATTTTAAATGAAAACATGAACACTGCTACCGAAAGTAGCAATTTTCTAGTTTTCATTTAACTTTCGAAATATTAGTCGGTGCGAAAAACTTGGCGAACGTTTTGGTGTGTTGATATCACTCCTTTGAAGGGCCGAACCATTCGGAACTTGGCGGTCCCTTTTACCAGTTTTGGTTTTTGATTTGATACACTATACTCCAGATTCAACCTGATCGAAAATTAACTTTATCATCTGTAATTTTTTCACCTGGGCCTAGAATTGCGAAGACCTATGACAAGCAGACCTATGTTTAACCTATTATATCTTGCACGGTCTCGTTGGCACTGAATCCGTGCTTTTATTTTAATATACGCAGTAATACATACACCAGGGAGAACTGATTCAAACTTAGGGTAACAGCGGTAAAAAAGAACTGCACAAAGTAGGCAACTTCTCTGTAAATCGTGTTTTAATACTTACCTCCTCCCAGTCTTTGGTTACTGCTCCCAAATTTGTCGTCCCTACAATCTTTACTCACTTAATCGTCTTGAAAACTGCTAACGTCACCTTATATACCAAATGGAGTCACACTATTCTTTCCTTATTTTATTCCGATCGCCTACGTAAACATAGGCTTACCTCCGTTCATGATCGTTTTCATCGTGGCAACATTCACAATCTCTTTGATGTGGAGCCTGTTCTTTCCCTCATTTCAAATTTCAACTTCACTCGTGGCCACCCACTCCGTATTTCTGGCACTGTATCTCGGACTAAACTACGCTTTCACTTTTTCACGGAAAGGGTTGTTTAACCCTGGAACTCCCTCCCCCCAATCTGTTGTTTGCGCTCCGTCACTCAAATCACGCTATGACGCTCTATAGTTGCTTAACTTCTTTGGGTTTTTTTTTTTGGAGGGATGGTGCTTCGTACACCGTCAATCTCTATTTCTATTTCCATTTGTAAAGCCGTAGAACATCCTTCCATTGACTAGCTCACAACATTTAAGCGGCGTGATCTAAAAAGTATTGACTTATCTTAGTTTTGAAGTGTTTTGATGTTTAATACTGGTTGCATTATGCTTGCGCAGCACAACTCTTTCTTTTATCTGGTTTTCTTTGTATTCTAAATGTTTCGTCAATTTAAAATCTTCTACTTGACAAGTGCTAGTGGATGATAAACGTCCCTTCCTGAATTCCTCTAACAACAGACTCGGCCGATAATGCTTCACGTTTCAATTAAATTTTGTGCTTACGGCGTGAAATGGTTGCAGTGATGGAGTACTCCCGGAGCCGCAGACTGGAGTTGCGCTTTTCAAGTTGCATGCCGTTTTTATCAAAAAGCCTGCTAAAATCGAGGTTCGCCCATTCTATCACACGCGACTTTCGATAACGCCGCATACGGTTTGAAGGCGATCAAGTCGAGAAGAGGGCCCCAGAGGTCGTATGGCATGGCGATAAAGCTCCCGTTTAGTGCGATAATAAATACTATAGGGTCGTCGTCACTTCCACTGTCGACGTAATGGAGCGGGCTCCGCTTTCTTTGCTGCTGGTCTATTTGGTTAAAAAAGTCAGCCTTTGAAAGTAGTGACCTCATTCAACCAGTGAATGACGGCCAAGGTAGCTAGTTACTTTGCTGGACAGTGTTATGAAAACGTTATTGATGCATCTTTCTATCTATGAATGGCGGACACTCATCCTTTAACTTTTAGTTTTTTCTTTATCCCTCCACCTTCCCCTTACATTTTCCACAATATGAATTTGGGCCGCATTGGGTTTTATCCTCAACACAACAAAACATTGAGGCAGGGCCGATCAGCTTTTTTCTACCCAGCCGATTATTAAACGAAAGTGGCCGATGCCAAATATCGATAACCGATCCCACTTCTCAGTTAAGCAAAAACTGTAATACTGAAGTATGTCTTTACAAAAAAAAAGTAACTTTTGAAAACATAGCATAAGTAAAGCATAGGCCTAAATGCACGTAATTATGAAAAAAATATTGATTTAAAATAATATTGAATATGCTAAAATCATTTTAAAACACAAAACCCTCAGTAAAATTGAACATTTTGCCTTGTAATTTCTAAACAAAAAATATAGCTGCTTGGAGTTTAGACCATCGGAAAGCTGGTGAAAATACCTTCAAAATGGTGTATTCAAACGTCAAAATCCATCGACGAGAAGTGAAATTATCTTCAATTTGAATTATGTCGGTTTATTATCTGGGTTTTATCTACCGATCCGATTTCTACCGTAAACGCACAGATCGGTAAATATCGGAATTGGTAATTGGATCTGTCCAGCCTTACAAAATATGCTTTTAGTTACTTGCAGTTAACAGGTACATGTCTCCTAGTGAGACCAGAAGAAAATTTATTAGGGGCCCTGGCCCGAAGCCGCACTCCCCAAACAAATAATACATTAATGCCTATTA
>JAHWFP010003266.1:9809-22924 GCA_023313725.1 Lithobius niger
AAAAAAAAGTTTCATTTTACCAGGAGCATGTACACTAGTTCAATAGGAAAGGTGGGCGGAGGGAGGGGGGGGGGCCGGGGTGGATGTGTGTTTCAAATTAGTACGACTGTCCGAGTAGAACGGAAACAGCGTCTAACTCACCGGTTCTTTTTGTACAACAAAAATGCATCCACCATATAGCGAATTTTTATGTCTAGATATGCGAGTCGGCAAAGCGGTTGGTGTAATGATGCTAGTTCGAGTTTAGGCAATAGTCAAATTTTTATTTTCAATGTACGGGTTGTGATAAAAAACTGAGACAATCACGTGACCCACCAAACGCTAGAGTACATTGAATCAGACAAAGAGTTTGTCACTCCTCGTTCCTACGGAACTTACACACTTCTGATTTTACATAAAATTTTGTAGAGTATTGTTCGTATTCAACGCTGTGCTTGAACAAGTTCGTTCTCCTTTACAGTGGAGGAAATAACGAAGGGGCAAGGAGGGTAACCCTCCCCCCCCCTCTCGTTATTGTCTTCAAAACACTTTCTTTTTTGGAGCAAAAATTACGCAAGCAAGAAAAATAATCATACAACAAAAGTAAAGTGGTCGTACGTTTTCTAATAGGGGGTAAAGGGGAGTAGAATATCCCCCCCCCCCACCCGCCCACCAAATAAAAAATTTATTTACGCTACTGGTTGATTACCAATCTTTTCACGCCTTACTTGTTTACAACCCATTTAATTTGTTTCGGAAAAAAAATACTCTGTAGCTTTCTGACCTCAAAGATGACCCATGGAGGGGACGGGGGAAAGAGTTTTTCTTCCTGCTCGACATCCTATAAGAAAAGCAAGCTACCCTACAACTCTTAAAGAGCTAATTCACACTTCTAACATGCAAGCTAATTTGGAAATTAGTTTCCCTCCACCCAAAAAAATATGCGAAAAGTGTTGACACGTTGCGTTTGCCACAAAGGTATTGTTATCAGAAGCTAACTGTCACATGCTGCACAGAATTAAGAATGGGGGAAAAAAGCACTAGAAATTCGGAGGAGCCATATCCTCCGTTTTCAAGAGTAAAGATGTTTTTTTTTTAGCCTGCTCCTCACGTTGTAACGTGCTATTTACGAATAGCAAGGCGCACCACGAGTAAAACACTCAGAGTGCACCTTGTAGTTACATAAGCTGCTTGGCGTCCTGTCAACTTCCGTCTACACCGGAACTTGGCCGAACGCCAACAGCCGTGAACGAGCCTTGTTCAAACCAGTTAGAGCCGGCTCCTACCTGTTAGCGGTTGCGCAACGTAAAGCCTCAGGCTACTTCTATTGTTCAGCCCCGCGTATAAATACGAGGGCCTGGACCATGGGAAAGCACTTGGTGTGGGGCAGGCAACTCGAAAGGTTGTCTCCCTGGACTCAGCTAAGGATAAGACCAAGCTCCTAAACTTGTGTTTTATGCCTAATATGTGTTCTCAGTGCACAGACCCCCTAGCTATGCAGTAAGGAATAAATTGGCTTTAAGATTATTCTTGACTTCAATCGTCTACACCCTGAGTACGTCACAACGTTTATTTCTCCTCCTCAGGCATTCATATTGATCATTTCGCTTTCTTTTCCTTCAGCTTAATGCCCTTTCGGAATTTTTACCTACACATTTGCCTTTACAGTAAACGTATGTTGTTGATAACGGGAGAGCACTCCTCCGAAACGTCGCCATTTGTTCGTGTTGCTTGCGCGCTCGTTGGCTTTATGTAACCTCACTCAAACACAGTTTCCTTACACAGCTTCACGATAGAAATCAGATCTAAGAATTTGTTGATGATAATTAGGCAACTGATCCTGGCCAGTAACTGGGAATAGGAACCTCACAACTTCCTGCCAGATCTAATGATCATGGATAATGTGAGAGCCAAATAAGCTTCTTTAGAAGTTATGGAATATAAGTCAGCGTATACTTTGGACAACTTTCCAGGGAGTCGAACCGGAGCCGAACCGTAAACCAATATACCGTGAGGAACCGGTACCGAAAGCGAAACAAAATGAAAGCGAATCATTTTGTAGTTCAACAAGCATTTGATTGTAGATAATAGGAAAGTATCTATTAACGTATTAATGCAATAGTTGAAACGTTAAAATTATTTATGGGCCTGCAGTTCACTTTTTTACGCAATTAATGTATATTTGCTCACAATATGTTAGTTTGCAGTGAATAAAAAAATAACCTTGAAAACCGGGTTGACCCGAACCATAATTTATTTGCTCACAAAACCGGAACTGAACCGGAACACTGTCCAGAGCTGTACCGGAACACGAACAGGAACCGCCCATTCTTTTAGGTTCGGCTCCCTGAAACTTTTTCCCCTACCATGCTTGGAAAAATGCTGATTCCAAATTCGCGTTTATTGTTTACGGACTTACTTTGACGAAGTTTGGAGACTACGAAGCAACTATAGCCGCCACTTTGTTCTCCCTCTCTTTTGGATTCGAGCAAGGTTCTCGCCTTGATAAATTATAACATAGAAGATTTGCGTTAAATTGTGGGAAGACTCAAGAAACTTCGTCCTGACAGTACAGAAAGAAGATTTAAAAAATAAAAAAAAGCCAAGTATTGCACAAACATTCAGAAGCACGACGTGTGGAGGTTACTTTCGCCCCGTCATCAGGTGCACTAAATCCACAAAAAGTTTCGCCACCTGATGACGAGGTGAAAGTAACCTCGAAACGTCGTGCTTTTGAATGTTTGTGCGCTGCTTGGCTTTTTAATTTTTACATCAGTCCAGTACTTTTTTACTTCAGCACACAAATAACGTAGTAACCTTCACGCTCTTACATACGTGTTGCAGAATATGAAGTGCAGAACGAGCTAAGTCAACGTTGATGATGGTCAGGCGATAGTTTGTAACAGCAGAAAAAGTCACAAGAGACAACAGTTTCATGTTGCTTGTTTACTTATATATTTCGTTGATTCGCGCTCGGCTCCCTTTCCTCGTGGAAAAAAAAACGTTTTAAGAGAACAAAAATAAAAATAAGAAACTTATTATTGTGTGTGCGGTGCATCTTGAGTCCTGCAAGCATATATTTTGTGAACGGCTACGTCTTCCTGGAGGGGGTGGCTTTAATCGATGGCCACCATTGTTTTTGTAACCATCTTGGATATCAACAAGGCACTCTGCTACTGAAAACGTACAATCGATTATCTGTGTTCGTTCTGCGGAGAACTCAAGGGCCGCGGACACTATATTAAAGCCAAATGAAAGAGGTCGCGCAGTTAGAAATTCAATCTTCGGCCATCAGCGAAATTCATCATTAATAACGATGAAGGATTTGGTGCCCTGCCCACGAAGAAACAGCTATAAAATATTTTAAAAGGGTAGTTTTTTGAAACTTCTTGTATTGTCAGTTTTGCATTGGCCGTGAAAATAATCCAGCAATTTGCCACAAATATTCACAGACTCAAGTTTAATGCGTAGTCCATAATTTATGCTTACTCTAACACTTCATAAAGAAAAAAAAACATGAAAAAAAATTACCCCATCCATCTTACTGGTTGTTGATAAAGCCGTTTTTTTCTCCCCCCAGCTTGGCTTACGACGCAGCTTACTTACGGTCATTCATGTGTGCTAAAAGAAGAACGGTCTTGGTCTACTGGACACGCCTGCAGTTAAGTCCATAAATGTCCAGTGAAGAGGAAGAGTCGATATGGAACTAATGGAATCTTCGTGATGGGAATAAAATCCATTAGCGTAAAAGTCTGACGTGATAAACCGCTTGTAATATGTATTTTTTTTAAAGCTAGTTATTTGTATGGCTTTTTCTTTTTTCTGCGATTTTAGGGCTACATTTCCGGCAAAAGGGACGAGTGCCTAACAACTCTTTAACTTTGATTATGATTTGAATTTTTCAACGTGAACAACCCTAATGGCGGTTGAGGCGATATTAAGTACAGTTCGGTTTTTTCAACTTCATCTTTTAAAAAGTCGAAAGAAACAAAATGTCCAGTATAGTAGTAGTTTCAGAGCTTCAAAGCTAATATTTAGCGAATATAATAAAAAGAGTCAACATCGGCTAAGCACGTGAGATTACCTTGATATAAGAGATTGTTTAGTAACCTTGCACCTCGGTGATTGCCAGTTAAGCTTGAGAAATCACGGTTTGGACCACAAACTTGGTGGCAGCCATTTTGGCTCTGATATCACTACTTTCTATGGCGAAACTTGATGGGTCCCTTTGCTCTTATGGGGTTTTTATATATTATTACTTACACTGAGAAACCCAAGGCTGATGAACAACAATCTAGCTGGTTAAGATATTTCCTGTCAAAACTCATATAAGTCACTACCACCTTAATTTAAAGTAGTAAAGAAAACACAATATACAACAGCGAAAATATTATATATACTCAAAATAGCTAAAATGCTGCGATTTTTCATGAACTTGTAATAATTGATGACGTGACCGATATTCGAATCAACAAACTCCCCACCACAGCATAGATCCCTTTTCATCTGCTCCTTCTGAGATGTAACGATCACGAATAGAACGCCAGTACAGTGCACATAAAATATTCACAATTTCTGACGTTTCGACGCAATCCCCGCTTCGTTTTCAAACAATAAAAATACGACTAAGAAACTAAAGTAAAGTAAAAACACTTTAAAATCCATAAAAACGTAAAAACTCGAAGCACAAGAATAAAAATTGTAAATAAAATAATAATAATAATAATAATAATAATAATAATAATAATAATAATAGTAATAATAAAATTTATTGCAAACAAAATACAATAAAAAGTAAACAAGAAAATGGTAACGACACAGTTTACAAAGGGTGAGGTATAGCCTTGAGTGCCGAATCCTGCATCTAACCAAGCAAAACAAAACAAAACCACATACAAACAAAAAACAAAATACAATTATGTAAGGCTGATCATTTAAAGAAAAAAGAGCACAAAAGAGGTAGGGGATGGGCCGGGGAGGGAGGGGGTTGACCGCACTAGGAATTTAAGGAACTGCGTGTAGGGATCCTGACTTCTCGCCTGCTTGTGCAGGTGAGGGACCAGGTTCCCTACAGACAATTTCTGAGCTGCCTAAGCTACTTTTTATTTACTCCATGCAATTCTCCATGCAACTCCATGCATATCTGACTGCACTGCACTGAACTGGAAACAACCGTAGTGTTTACTGTGATATGACATCCTTAAAAACACCCAAACTACTCCTACAACTGAAGTTTTCCATATTCATTCAAGGTAATAGTATCCATACCCCGTACTGTTTTTTTTTTTGTTTTTTCAGTGTCACTCCATTCACCTTCCTTACATTAATTTTAATCCTTCAACTTCTGCTAATTCTGACCCATAACAACGGCCTCGTTATGGAACACGATCTGGAGAGCCATCAACAATTAGTCATTCGGGATCGGGACAACTTGACAAGGTTGGGGAGAGGAGGGGAGGGGGAGGTCCAATCTAAGCGATAGAGCGCCTCTACCCCCTCCCCAGCCAACTAGAGACCAAATCCTGTTAGGAGGTCGCGTGCCAGAGAGAGGGTCCTGAAAGAGCCACTGTCATGCTCAGATTGAAAGGAGGGGTGGGGGTAAGGGCCGATGGTGGACGCCTCTTCATCAGACCCGCCAAGCTGATGAATCGAAATGGACGGATGCCTTCACCAAGGAAACGAATGACAAAGGGAAACCAGGAAGAAAAATTGGCCAACTGCAGTTACAAAGTAGCGTTGTGAGTGTGGCCATCGCTGGGTCGTTACCCTCTTGGTGTGTACTGGCGATACCTTTCGGCGAAATGCAATGTTTTAATTTCCATTATCTTTCTAACACCACAGAGAGAATAAGGAATAAAAGCCAATAAAATGCACGTGATAACAATTTCGCTCAACGTTTCGAGTCACCTCAGATAAACATATTTTTGGCTGAGCGGTGAGAGAGCTCAGCCTGGTTGCTGGAAGTTTGCGGATCTGGTCGAACCCCTGGAAAGGGAACCTTGGCAAAGTCCCGCCAGGGCTGCCGGCCAGGGTAGCGTGAGAGGCTACCATGCCCCTTCAGCGGCTATGGGATGTATTCTGGCTAATTCTTGACAATCTTTCGGCTCCGACTATGATCGGAGGTTTCCTGGATCGAATCCCCGGGCTGGCACCTCCCTTTACTAGATTTCTTCTTCTCTAAAAAAAAATCTGGTAATGTTCAAAATAGAGCCGGTTCAGCCATACAAGCATTAATTGCTTCGGCTGACATAAGGCTCGTCAAAATTAATTAAATTAAAAAAAAAACTAAAAAAAAAAACTACTTTGTTGGGTGCACTGGTAGCCGCGAGCACTGGGGCAGCAGATTCGACAGGCGTCTTGGCCCCGGCTGTACATTTCTTGCTTCTTACAGACCCGTGTTCGATCCTGGTGAAGGGAAGTGTATATGTACGGGGTTTTTCTCTGGTTGTTTCCCCGCCCGTTGCACGAGGGTTGCCCCCCTCATGCGGCAAAAAAAAAAAATGAAATGATGGTATTAATTTTTCCACTTAGCATCTGCCGCTTGGGTCTTAGTTACTGGCTGACACCTTTTATTCTGTTCTTTATTCTACTAAGGAGTAAAGTTCTTTAAAAATTAAAAGCCATAATTTCAGAGACCCATGTTCTCGTTTGCCTGTTTTGTTGTGGTGAACACGGGTTTCTGACATTACGTCTTTTAATGACCTTTACTCCTTAGGACCACGTTTCCAGTGCAGGGGAGGCGCGAAGCACTCCCTCACCATACTATAAAAATCAATGGTGAACTTTTTATTTAGGTATGCATCGTAAAAGAAGTCAATTGTACAAGGGTGGCGAAATTATCATTTTTATATACGTGCAGATATTTTGACCAAAATTCGACAGGCATTTTTCTACCCATCTGGCAACACTGCCTATGTGAAAAAAAATACACATTGTTATTATAAATATTTTTTTTGGGGGGGGGGGGGTGGGCATTATTGCATGCTAGTCACATTGGGAGGAATCCTGCAGAAAGGTTGGGAACCGCTGCCTTAGGAAATATGATTCTTGTCATGTATCTTGATAATGAGTCCGAGGTAAACTCGAAAAGTCGAGTGAAATTATTGTTATGTTGTCCACTTTATTGACTTTTATCTTTATTTATTTGTAGAATCTTGGTTTGTGAGGTTTGGTTGACATTGCAATCCTTGCTGATGTTTAATCCATATTCATAATTCTTAAAATTACACCTGAATTTTTTATCAGGTGCGGAAATTTTAGGCCAAAGGACCAGCATCCCCGTTTTGAAAATTACCTCAAAGGAGCTGCAATTACCACGTTCAACTTAAGTCGACAAAGCTGACAACGGCGCTGCATCGCCATGTTTGATTAGGGCAAAGGAACAGCACTGCCGTCATTTCAAAGCAGGCGCAGAACTATTCTTAAACTTCAGGTCAAACGAACTGCGTCCTCTAGGAGCAACTCAAAGGAGCTGGACTGCAATGTAGGTAGCCTACTTTGCGTCAAAGAAACTGGGCAGCCATCTTCGGAAGTTTTGATTAAAGGAGCCACGTCGCCACCTTGGAACTTCCGGTTAAAGGAGCTACCACCATCTTAAACCGTTATTTCAAAGGTGCTGCACCCCCACGTATAGGTAATATAGGTCAAAGGAACTGTATCACCATCTTTGACTTTGCTCAAAGAAGCAGTTGCAACATCTTAGAACTTTAAGCTCATGAGCTTCAGTACGATCCATCACATTAGGTCAAAGAAGCTGCATGGCCATCTAAGGAAGGGGGAGGGGAATTAAGGCTTACGGAGCTTCGATAGCTAATAACTTGATTGAATAAACTGTGCTGCCATCTTGGAATTTCGGCTCAAAGGAGTTTTGCCACCATGGTGAAATTTAGCTCCAAGAAGCCGCGTCGCCAGCATGAACTACCCAAAGGAACTACCCAAACCTTAAAAATTTAGATCAAACAAAGCCACGTTGCCACCTTACAACTTTAGGTCAAACGAACTGTGTCGCCAGCGTGGAATGAGATCAAAGGAGCTGTGTCAACATCTTCAGCCAAAAAGGTGCCTCATCTTCTTTAAGATAAAATTTCAGCAGCTGTTGAAGAATTTGGCTGTTATAGTCGAAAATCTGTGAATGTGGATTCAGGATCAGCAAGAAATGCATACCATTGCCAGTCTGGTAAACAAATACTAGACTGCTAATGATCCTTTTTATTAGAGCCACATCTTTTTAATAGCCTGTTTTCACCATCGTTTCGAACGACTGGACCAAGGTGGAACTACAACAACTAGGGACGTTTTTCCTATTCAGTCTCTATTCGTAACTTTCATCTCTAAGGGCAGAGCTCCAAATGTGAAAAAAAGTGTCTAGTTTGCACCAAATTGCCATTAAAAAGTCACACAACGACATGAAACCGGAAGAATATTTAGACGGATGGTGCGGTTGGTTAATGGGAAGCTTTGTACGTTGGAAAAAAAGCCTGATCTTGAAGGAACGCAAAAATACTTCAACAATTACGGCTAAATGTGTCGTCATTGTTAGAAAACCATTGCTATTTCATCCAAAAATTCGCCTTTACAACAAAACAAAAAAAAAGGAGTAAGGACCAAAATGATTGTCAAAAGTTTGACAGAAGTGAAACGAAAATGACAAAAATTACACAACTGGACGTCCTGCAATGTCATATTAGACTGGCATAATCAAGCGATTTAAATCTGAACCGTTGACACATCAGCCGGATAGCTGGTAATTTACACAAATTTAAATGAGCACTGAAAACAAGAAAAAGAATGGGACCAAGGACAGATCTCTGTGGTAAAGCACCGGTCTTAAAACAGAATTTCCGACGCACCCACCGCCTCTCTTAGTCTGGGAAAGGTAATTTGCAATACATTCATACGGGATGAATTTAAGTTTTGGAATAATTTTGTATGAAGCCAAACAATAATCACAAAATTTTAACCCAATTATACCATGTCTTTAACACAGTGTGTTAACATATAAGGTGTGCCAGATGTTTATCTCCGCAAATAATGAAATTAGGAGAATATTATATAAATTGCACGGAAAGACGAAGTCTCATGCTGCATCATTTAAAAGATAACGTAGCTGAATCATATGATTATTATTATTATTCTATTTATATATATATATACAGTATATATATCTAATTATTTATAACAAACGAAATCTTGACAATAAACAAATTAGCTCAAATTATAATCACAAAGAATTATTACACAGATAAACACAAAAGTATAATCATGTTAATCAAAAAACAAACGCAATTCATTTTGAAAGAAATATGGGCTAAAAAATAAATAATTTCATATTCCAAAAATCTTTAATCATCTTCCAGCCGAATTGATTATACACAGTAGTAAAACAAAATTAAAACCTGAACTAAAGCAATATTTATTAAAGAAAATTAACAAATATGTAGTCATGAAAGGAAAAAAATGTATCGAATAACTAAAATGACTAAACAGCAGATTTCACATGATCTACATTAATCTTAAAAATTCCGTATTGTAAATAACTGTATGTTGGATATATTTGCGTAAATTTAATATGTATTAATTGAATGCAATTAGTTATTTATTGTAGTAAAAATGTTGTATGCATTGCAGTTCTCACAGTTCTTCAATAAATTGTAATTATTATTTGAACTCTTACTTCGCCGTTAATACGACCATCTGGCAATTGATTCGAAGAGCCGTCTACTATGACTTCTCTATATCTTTACTAACTACAATGTCTTTAGTTATTTTTGAAGAACTTTCCATATTTTTTTGGTACAATATTATTAACTTGAAATTGATTCATTTGTTAAGTGCATTATTTGAAATATATTTATAACTGTTGTACAGCACACAAGTTCACCGGCATTCCGTGAATTTCCGCGTTAACAACTGACAAATACAAATAAAGTGAATTATTATGTTAAAAATTATTATTATTCGTATTATTAAATTTGTCTTGCTCCATAACGATGTTTGTGTTCTGCTTTAATAAAAGCACAAGACAAACATCGATACGGAGCAAAACAAATCTATGTAACTAAGATTGTAATATTTGTTTGTTTGTTGTTTGTGAGTTGCTATATTACCGAGAAGTCGTAGTGGGAAAATCTCGATAATCGTAATTCTTTTGTTTGTGTGTATACCTGTCAAACGGAATTGTCTGTATAAGTAATGATTCGAACTGTGTTTTCAACAAAGATGCACAGTACTAATGACGTCGTGTTTTTTTTTCCAGTTACAATATTTTCATACAAGCGGGATCTAAGCCTCTACGCCTCCTAACTCTGAACCTGACTAAATTTAATGAAACTAGCGGAGTCGCTCGCTCATTCCGCGTCGTCTCGCTGCGCTCGAGAAGACTTCTTGCTACAACACTTATGATACAGACAGACCTAACACATAAAAAACGATCAAGCAAATTATAAGAGTATAGTATACGATATCGGTTATCTCGAGAGAAGATATATTATTTTTTTACGTCCAAGAAGTCAAGCAAAAAGATCAAGCAATTCATCAGAAAAGCCCTGTTTCTGATGAAAAACGCTGATTTTCTTTCACTTCGCTCACTCAATCAGCGCAAACATTTCCTCAGAAACTTGACTCAATCAATGTAACCACCAAAAACCACACATCACTTGTAATTTGTGTAAGTATACACTTTATATGGGTTTTCTTGTTTCACTTATTTTAAGAATATTGTTCTTTACGTCCTGCTCAGTACAGACTTTTCCATGGGCGTCTTATCACTTCACTTTCTGATGAACCCTCACTTGGAGAATCATCTGCAGAAGGTCAGATGTAATCTCCTACGAAAGTGAGAGATGAAAGATTGATAGAGCAAAGCGAGCCACACATTCAAAAGGTTTACTTTACGTGGAAATCGCTCGCATTGCTCGTTCAATCCATGTTTGACACCGTTTTAAAACCAAATCTATTGTTTTGATTTTTCCCTGCATCAAGTTAGTTAGTATAAAACCAATTTTAAGATGTATATGTGGTGTGTTGTAAATACGTCGTCCATGCACCCTTCCCAGATCATCTCTCTTTGCTCGAGGAGGTTTTCGTGAACAAACTATGACGACATGAACGAACCTCATGACGTCATGAACAAACATCATGCGGGTAAAAAAAACTTTGACGTTAGTTTTTTCACGTTCTTTCGCTTATTTGATGGTGATAATATCAAGTGACAGCGATGAAAATAGGCCTATTAAAAGCGAAATTTAATTATCTTTCATTTGGTCCTACTCCCATCTTTGTAGGTGTCTTGGTTCCAGAGGAGTAGAGGTACAAACACGCCCATCGTATGATTTTAATTATGTAGACTAGCGGAGTCGCTCGATGGCCGCTATTAAAAACCGGCCGTATACGGGGTGCTACCCTAGCTTAATAATAATAATAATTTCTTTAACATAATAATTCATTTTATTTGCATTTTTCAGTTTCTTTCCACTGGCTTTCCAAGAACTTTCCACTGACATAATAAATTTTGAACCAGTTGGTGGAAGGGACTTCCTTGGTTGGCATCGTCGAATTCTGTTCGTCTGGCAGTACGTTGTGACAAAATACGAGAGAGAGAGAGAGAGAGAGAGAGAGAGAGGGTGAACGACCTCGCAAAGGAAATCGAAAGGTTTAAAGTGTGAAGTCATCGTTTGTACTTATGCAATCCATGTTCGCTGACATTCTTAAAAAAAAAATTACATTTTATCATTTGGCAAAATGCCCGTAAGTGTATTTATAAACAGGACAATCTCCTTTAGCTTAACGAAGATCACGATGCAGTGATGAGGAGGAAGGGTTGAAGGGAATTTGGGGAAGGGGGCAAGGGGGGGGGGGAGAAAGCAACAAAGACGTAATAAAGGAACATCAATCCATCATTTCACTCGGAGGAACGCCGTCAGTTATAGCAAATTAAACGGTGATTGTGCATTCCCCTCCCAACCACAACCCTGCAATAAAGCCAACATAATGATCCATTACAAGAACAAAGAAAAATCAGATGGTTTCTCTGATACGAGGAGAATTGGGCTTTAAACTAATTTAAAGGTGAAGTTTTTAGAAGAAGTTTTGGACAATTTAAAGATATTGTTCCACTTTTCTAGTTTTCAAAATCTTGCATGGACTATAGCGCTCAGTTGACGTGCCTTTTTTCTCATTTGCAAATTGTAACACTAGACGGGACCACTCACTTAAACTTGGCAATCCCGTTTCGCGCACAGATTGTAGGAAATTCTTCTTTGCGTCACGTGTTGTCGGAGCTTGGAACTCCCTTCCCGAAGTTGTAGTCATTGCAACCTCCGTGAACGTGTTTAAACGCCGTTTGGAAGAACATTCACTTGCTAGGTTTCTCAAACGAAATTACCATCCCTGACAATTCTCTCTTTTTTTACAAGGAACGGATTTAGTGGCAAACGCCCTTCCGTCATCCTGACCATTAAAGGTCAAAGTTATATTTATTTATTTTTATTATAGAACATTGTAAAATTAACAAATATCAGAGTTTTAAATCAGAAAAGGGATTTAAGTGCAACTTAACAAAATTTACCAAACCTTCAATAGGACGATTAACAAATCAAAGAATTCATTTTATTTTCAAGGTTTAATTGGCGTCAAAACAAAAAAAAAAAGTTTTTCGTGCAAGAGTTTAGGTGCCAAAATGCTGATGGAATGTTTAGTCCAAGTGAAACCTTAATACTGCTGTGTTCAAATGCTTTTCACAATTCTTACTTTGAATAGGTAAAATAACGACTGGTGGATGTGTACGTCTTATTACTGATACTTGGCTAAATTACATCAATGAAAAACGTTAAAAAAAACGAATCGTTATGTATCATCAATGAGAAACATTAAAAAACGAATCGTTACGTATCATCAATGAGAAACGTTAAAAAAGGAATCGTTACGTATCATCAATGAGAAACGTTAAAAAACGAATCGTTATGTATCATCAATGAGAAACGTTAAAAAACTAATCGTTATTTATCATCCTTGAAAAACGTTACAAAACGAACCGTTACGTATCATCAATGAGAAACGTTAAAAAACGAATCGTTATGTATCATCAACGAGAAACGTTAAAAAACGAATCGTTACTTATCATCAATGAGAAACGTTAA
>JAHWFP010003268.1:0-19166 GCA_023313725.1 Lithobius niger
ACACGAGCAGGGGAGCACACCTCCGTGTGTTGGAGGCCATTGCCATTCAATACTGCCAGGATAGGAAGATCCCACTTATGAACATGCAAAAATCAGGATATCAGCAGATAGGGAGAAAAATTTTACCTTCATTCAGCAACAGCACCAGTATTGATGAGGGAGCCAACTCAGCTTGGGAACTGACTGAGTTCCAAGGCTCACTGGGGGGAAATTTGAATGTAGTGGACTTGGCGAAGTTCGTTGGTGGTGGTGGTTGTTGTTGTTGTGCAAGTCTCATGACTCTTGCCTGAAGAAAGATAGTCGAAAATTTGCAAGTTTGAATTGTTGAACTCGGACGAATTTTGGTTTTGCGTAAGTGACAGTCTTTGTTATTTGTTAATGTTGTGTGCAAGGTTTTTCATTACTTGCCTTGATTTAATTTCAGAGATGTTGCAGGATGTGAAGAGGCCAAGTTAGAAATCATGGAGTTTGTTAACTTTTTAAAAAATCCGCAACAGTATATTGAACTGGGTGCCAAAATACCTAAGGTATACCTCTAGTAGATATTTATCGTAACTGTCTAATATAAGGTTATATCAATTTTGATAAGAGGGATCATATTAGAAAGCCACTGCATGCATACCAGATTGATTTCCGATTGTTGGTGGAAGCGCGCAAAATGTAATAACTTTCGATAAAAAATCAACTAATCTGCTTTGACCATCTATGCACACAAGATAATTTTAGTTGTTCTGAGTGGGTTATACCTTAAAAGTATCATTATAGTTTGTCTTTTTGGCGATTTAATTGTCTTGGGGTGCTTTGGGTATGACGGTCCTGGGGGATATACTGTAAATCGTATATTAAACGCGGTCTCAAAGCTGAACCCCACCCCTGTAAAATGTGTTACATCAAAATCGTCTAATAGTTTAGTTAAAACCCACCCTTTATGTCGTTGTTTTCCTGCTGTAAAATTACCTAACATTTTACTCAGATCTTACTCAGAATTAACTAAAAGCTAAAGACTTTTGCAGGGAAGTGTCTTGGGATCCGCTGTTATTTATCATGTTCATTAAATTCCTTTCTCTAACATTTCAGTTAGCCACAACTTTTTTATTATTATTTATTGCACTCCGTGCATGAGGGTAATGGGGAAGGTACATGCAAACAAAAAAATATGGATTGGGGGGAGGGGGAGTTTTGGAGGAGGAGAGACTGACTCAGACCCGCCAGGCTGTCAATACGGGAAGTGGGCATGGCAGCGTGGACGGGCAGGGTAGCTTTGCACTCTGAGTGGAGGGGAAAGTGAATACTGTCTTTTGGTTGGAAGGGAATTGTAGGAGCTTGAAGAGCAAAGGGAATTGCCGATTTTTGGGCGTTAGAGTTATTGGCATTTGAAATATTTCTGTCTGAAGGTTAAATGTAATAAAAAGATAAAGGTAGCTGCAGATGAAGTCATTTGGCTTTGTTTATTCCAACCGTTTTCTTAAAAAAGGTATCAGTTTCGAAAAAAGTATCGGTATCGAGAAAGTATCGTGGTACCATAACTCAGATTAATAAAGTATTGGTATCGGTATCGAGTTGAAAAACCTGGTATCACACACCCCTGGTAATAATAAATTAATGGATTTTTCAGGGAGCCATACTAACGGGCCCTCCCGGTACCGGGAAGACCTTATTAGCAAAAGCCACTGCAGGCGAAGCGAATGTACCCTTCATAACTGTATCAGGATCCGAATTTTTGGAAATGTTTGTTGGCGTTGGACCATCTCGAGTAAGCAAGTCAGAGTTTGTCTTTCTGTTTTTGCTTTTTTATGCATTTTTTTTCCATTATTCTTTTTTTCCCCCCGTTAGGTAAGAGATATGTTCTCCATGGCCCGCAAACATGCACCGTGTATTCTATTTATTGATGAAATCGACGCTGTTGGCAGGAAGCGTGGCGGGCGGAGCTTTGGTGGTCACAGCGAGCAGGAGAATACTCTAAATCAACTGTTGGTTGAAATGGATGGCAAGTAAACATTTATGGCAGCTATCAAGTTGTCATTTAGCGATTCAGGAAAGAGAAAAAAAAAAGCTTATCGAAGTTAGTTGAAAACATCCCGAGATATCAAATTTACTTTGAGAAACTAAACCATCCAGAAATCTTGACAATTGAGAATGCGATGGTTGAGTTTAATTATTTTGAGACTAAATTAGTCATCACCGAAAATACCAGTACAGTACTATTGCGAGCCTGGTATTACCAGTAGTTAGCAAGCATACTGATATTGCAGGAGGGAAAGCCACATGGGCTCGGTTAGTGATAAATAAATATCGATGGCAACCTATTTGCATTGCCCTTTGGACTTAGATGTCAGACTCTCCAGGCGGGGAATTGAACTTAGGATTGCCCTACCGTTCAAAACTTTGGTCTCGAATGTCGAAGTGTCAGTTTCCTTCTCTTTCTGAAGTCCAAAAGACGACAAAATAGGCTTGCATCTTCATTCATTTAAGCATACTGGTAACTGGAAAGAAAGTGAAGTTCAGAAAAACAAGATTTTACTTTTTAGGGTGTGGGTCCGATTGACGGAATCTGACTTAAATATGTGTCTCCCGTGTGAAACCCCTAAATTCTTCCAGTGTTGAATTTATACTGCTACAAAACCAAGTTTTGTCCTTAAGATGTGGTTCATATGATACAGTTGTAAATGGGGGAGGGGGTTGGGGTAGATATTACATGTCTGTTCATTTGTGAAATCACAGACTCCAGTATTAAAATATCTCTTAATCTAATGATCAAAACCAATATGTTGGTTCAGATGGTCATTACGTACTTGTTTCAAGTCAAAAAGTAAGCTGTCAAAAATATTTAATTGGCTTGTAAAATCGATAATGAACAATTGTTGCCTCTGTACATATTGAAATTGAAAACTGTTATATCCAGTAGGGTTCGACCGAGTCTGGGTAAATACCCGATCTGGTGCCGGGTAATGCTATTTTCGACCCGGCTCGGACTCAGTAAAAATTCGACCGAGTTCAAACAGGGTAATATTTTTTTTGTTGAAAAATTATTTTTATTTTCATAGTTTCATTTTACCTTATGGATGGCCCTACAACTATTTGCACGCAATAGATTTTCATTAAGGTGCACAGAAAAAATCAAATAAATGGCTGTAGTAGTTTTAGCGAATGATTTTTTCTTATTACGGGAGGTAATGATCTAAAATTGAAAATCTCCGTTTTGGGAAAACGCGTCCGAAAGTCGGCGTAGTTAAGCTACTTAACGTTCTCACCTGATCAGCAATAGAATAGTGTGAAGGTTTGTAGGTTGCTTTTCCGTTTTAGTTTTGCGGTGTGGTTGCTCTTTTAATTTTTTATTGTTTCTCATGACTTTCAACAACTAACGAAGCACAAACGGCACCGTGAAATATGAATGGGACCATGGCGGCCATGTTGAAATTGTGCCAAACAGGATGTTTCATGTGGGATAATAGGCAACACTCACAACCAGAAAATAGTTTTCTGAAACTCCAAAAACCTATTTTAATTTTCCTGTGTTTTGAAATTTGCTAAAATAGCACTGGACTTTTTGTTAAACCAAATTCAAGAACGGAAACGATTTTTCAAGTGTAAAGCAAAAATACAATTTCCGGATGTCAGTTGCGCTAAATACTATAACAAAAACAAATTTTCATGAAGTTGAGAAACGATGCAAATGCCCGTAAATGCCCATGTACAGGCCGCGGTGCTAAGTCCTAATTTAGTTTATGTAGGCCTAAGGAAAATTATTAATTTCTTAGTAAGTTAGTATGCTTGTTCAATTATTTCCGTTTTATCTTTTTTCAAAAGCCAACATAGGCCTATTGGGAGACCAAAGTAACCAAAATGCATTTTATTTTTTATTTCACTTTATTATTAAATAAATTGGAACAAAGAAATAGTGGTAGATTTTATAGCTTTTTTAGGTTGGTTTCGTCCTTTTTTTTTGTTTTGTCCACTTTTAGTTTGCTTTTGTTCATTGTTATACTCTGCGCAATGCAAAGCTGGACGAAAGCAAAAATGAAAATGACTTAAAGCTGAACATTAAACTAAAGAAAAAAATTGAAAATCTACGACCCGGTTCACTACTTGTACTCGACTCGTTGGGTATTTATAATTACTCGGGACTTGGTTTTTTGTGACCCGGTCGATCCCTAATTTCCAGGTAGAAGATTTTATTATAAACCCCTCTCTTAGGTTTCAATCCAACTACGAATGTCGTTGTCCTAGCAGCGACAAACCGGATAGACATATTGGACATGGCATTGTTACGACCTGGACGTTTTGATCGACAAATATTTGTGCCTGCGCCAGACATAAAGGGAAGGTAAGGTATATCAGTGTAATGCGTCTAGTGATTACTTGATTAAATTGTATAACGTATTAAACGTTCACAGAAGTATACTTGCTGGTTAGGTTAAAATCCTGATTTCCATTTAAGGGCTTCCATATTCAAAGTACATCTAGAGAACTTAAAAACCTTGTTAGATAAGCAGGATCTAGCAAGGAAAATGGCTGCCTTGACTCCCGGATTTACAGGTATTACAGGAGTTTTCTAGGCGTAGTGTTGTAATATGCTTAAAGTTCATTATTAAAAAAAAAGAAGAACCTCATCATTTATCTGTTATCAGGTGCTGACATTGCCAACGTCTGTAATGAAGCTGCACTAATTGCTGCTCGAGATTTGCACGAAAGTATATTTTTGAAACATTTCGAGCAGGCCATTGAGAGAGTTGTAGCAGGTATGGTGCTTTGTATGTATGTGATTGTTTAAAATCATACAAAGTTAATTGGTTGATTAATAAAACTGTACTGCCCTATGCGGAAATTAATGGTTTTGCCAAATATAAGCATGTTCTACATAAAGTATAAAGTTCTACATCGTACCCTCCTCAGCTGTTATACCACGAGGCTCAACGTCTTCTGCCGCCAACTCCTGCCAAGGCCAGAATAAAAATATCCACTTCCACCTTACTTCCATTCTGGACCCACTTCCTCTATGCTTGCTCCCTGCTTCCTTTATCTCGATCAACACTTTTGACGTCTGCGTTAGTCATTGCGGGCGTTTTCTTTGGTTGCGGATTACGTTGTCGTCGTCATGAGACTTGAAGACTTGTAGTAGTGAAGCCACTTCAAGTTTATCGAGGCTGCAGTGGAGTTTTTTTGCATTTCAGTTGAGTAATTAAGGTTTGGTTAAATTTTTACTTTGCCTGGTGAGTCGGATTTGCTGACGGCTTTGGTAGGCTTATTTGCCTAACTGACTGTGTCTGGTAATTTTTACATTTAGGTTGCTCTGAGACTTTAGGTCCATTATTCGGCGTATTGTTCTTGGACTACGGGTCTAATATTTCAGTTATATTCATAAGCTACTTGCCTCTATTAATTTAGCAGTTTGTCCTTCATAAATGTGTTCCCGTCTACTGTCTAGATAGAAATATAAACTAAACTCAAGCCACCCTTGCTTGCAGCGTCTTTGCTCTCAACATGCACACATCCCTTTGCACACCTGGAAGCATGCTTGTTTTTTTGTTTTAGACCACATGCGCGGTCATCAAGCTCCCTGTTTTTTGAGCTCCTGTTTTTTCAACCGTCTTTTTACTGGCTGCACCCGTTTTTGACTGGTTTCGACCTGTTGTGTTGCTTGCAGTCGGTGTTCATCCAGATTTAGGATTGTTTTTTCCGGCGTGTATCGTCTTTTTTGCAGTGCTTCGTGTGTGTTTTGGTGGCTAAGCTACCGTTATAAAGTCGTCCGCCGATGGCCGAAGCGTGGCCGCTTGTCTGTTTTCATTGATCTGCACTTGTTACGTCAATCATGCAGAGACTGTCATCCTGACATTAACCCTTGTAGTGTTTGTCTTTCGATGTCGGCGGATTTACGGGCTGAAGTTAAAGTCTACTGGGCAAAAGCAGAGATCCGTATGAAGCGGGCTCGTGCCAAATGTGACCAGGATTGCAGGCTGCTTTGTTGACTCCACGCCTTGCTCTCCCCAGGCTTATTTCAAACACTACTGCCGGCAGTGCCCTTTCCACCAATCAAGTCTGACATTGCTATTTGTGATTTACCACACTTTGTGAGTGGATGTCCAGGATAATGTGGCCATTGATGATGATTCTGTGTCAGGCTCCGAGAATTTCTTGCCTGATGCCGGTGTTTTGAACGACCATCGTGCGAATGGGATCCCCACCTCCTGTTCCTTCTAGTTCGGCTGCTGAATTCAAGTCCTCTTAAATGCCAGTGGCTCACCCAGGGGGCGGAAAGGGGGGTACTTGCCCCTCCCAAGATTCGAGATTAACAAGATCCTCGATTTTTTTTTCTACTGACAATAGAGGCCCCTCTTTTTCGCCTAAAGCAGGGTAACTTTGGATTATATTCATTCTCGAGCCCAGTGCTTCCCCCTTCCCCGTGTGCAAAATTATTTGGATCGCAGCTGAACAAATAAGTCTGGAATTTGCAACCATTAAGACAATTTATCAAATCAAGCTTCGTAAAAGCATGAAAAATCACTGAAACTGTTAAAAATGCATTAGCTTTCGGGCCAATTTTCATATTTTTTTGCCCCCTCCGACCAAAATTCCTGGATGCACCACTGTTGGGTGCTGTTTTGGCAAAGGCCCGCTCTGCAGCTCCTCCGATTACACTTCAGGTACACTTTGAATGTACTTCAAGGTCGAACAATGGGTTGAGCAACGACGCTACTAGCAAGGGCGGCTTGAGGTTCGAGTTTATATTTCTATTCTAAACAGAAACAAAAAAATTTTCACAACAGCAAGACGCTTAATCTCACAAACATGGAAATAACATGATTCCACAAATTTACAACAGTTACTTGTGGAGGTAGGTGTTTAACTTCTCCAACTGTCGTCTTCAAGCTTTGCTTGAGGTTAATTCGGTTCTGTGGCTCACATCCGACTTTCTGATGGCATTTGAAACCGAACTGAATTAACCTCAAGCAAAATCTTGAGGAATACATTTGGGAGAACTTAAACACCTGTCAGAAATAACTGTCAAAAATTTGCAGTCGTGCTATTGCCGTGTTGGTGAGATTAAGCGTTTTGTTGTTGTAAAATTTATTTTGTATCCTGGACTCTCACAGTATCATGTGTTTTTTATGTGTTTTATAGACGGAACAAGTTTGGGAAGGACAAACTGCTAAATTTAACGGAGGTGAGTATTTTATAATAAAACCCAATTTAACCCTGGTTAGAGTGCAGATTTGAGTTTTTATTGGTGTGGGACAAGGGGTAGGTCTTATTTTTTCGCCGTTTACCGTATGGAGGGCCAAACATTTTTCACCTTGGTATCCGAAGTTACGTCATATCTTTTTTGTGTATGTAACGCTCGTGGTTCCTGGTGTTCGTTGGTCAGGCATGCGCTCGGTGACGTTGGGCCTGCTGCGCTTTAGTTGATGTGGAACGTGGAAAATCATTCTCGTCTGGTGTTGCGTCGTTCACAATATTGTGTAAAGTCGAATGTGCATGTAAATTCTGATTCATTTGTGGTCTAGCAGAACTTGTATTGGTCGCGCATGTCGAAGCTGCACAAGCGCAGACAAGATGGTGATGCTCATTGCAATGGCATGTTGGTGATGACCGTCAGTTGGGGTTCACACCCTTTGGGTTCTGGCATGCATGGGTGATCAATTGGCTTGTTTACAACAATTTTGAAAAAATTCCTGGTTTAGTTGTTACGAGTGTGTCAATTTTTGATAGCCATTACATGTATGTGAATGGATGTTCTGAGGCATCCTGGATGTTAGGAGTATAGCGGTTGAATGTGCTACATCTGCGCCTGTGGCTAGGTAGGGTGTAGCAACAGCTGTGTCCTTACATTTTTGGCGGACGGACTGCCTTTGTTGCAATAGTCATGCGAGTATAGTCCAGACGATTCTGGGATTATGGATTCTATGGAAGCAGGGATCTTCATGTTAATGTTGTAGCCAGTTGGTTTTATCTCTGCTTGAAGCACTTGTTAGACTGTAGCTGACTAGGTGCAGCGTGCCCGATTGCCATTGATAACCTATTGAGGGCTTTTGGGTGGCAGTTGTTACTGCTGGCATGGCTGTAGGGGACTTAAATCTTGCGCTGGTTTTCGGAAAGCCATGTGGTTTTGCTTGTGCTTTAGTATGGTTATGTTTTTGCTTGCTATGCTTGCCAGGTTGTGTCTGCTGTGCATCCGTGCCATTGGAATTGTTGCATATGAGCAGACGTCCATACTTTAGCTTGAATTGGCTAGTGTTGCTCGGTGCGGTTCTTACGCTAGCAGTAATAGCCATTTGTTGTGTGTAAGTGGCCTACGGCTCGCACGATGATGCAAAGGTGCAGGGTTTTTGGTAATTAACCTGTTGGCCTTGGTGTGTGCATTTGGCCTCTTAGCCCTTGATGTGTAAAATCGGTTGACTGGGACGTAAAGTGTGCAGTCTGCCTGTTGACCCTTTGTGTGCAGTTGGCATGTTGGCTCTTTGTATGTGCGGTTGGTGTGTTGGCCGTTGGCGTGTACGGTCAGCCTGTTGGCCTTGGTGACTGGGCATTCGGCCTGTAGGCCTTGGTGTCTGTGCATTCAACCTGTAGACATTGGTCTATGGGCATTAGGCCTGTTGGCCATTACGTAGGCGGCCAGTCGTGTACCATTAATGGGCATTGTTGGTGGCCATTATGGTTTGAGTGCGTCTATTCTATACTTGATGTGTGAATGTCTGCGTGGTAAGCTATCCATAATGTGTGCATAGATTTGGCTTCCCTTTTTAAGGGATGGTGGTGGTTGTTGTGCTGAGTGGATGGGTTGTCGTACCGTGGTTATGTGAGGGGTTTTGTACTCTGTCTGTAACGGTTTTTTCTTTTTCCCCGAGTGTAGACTTGGGTTTTGCAACTGGTAGAGTGAGATGGGCTTTTGCGAAACTTACCTATGTGATCTGTGCAGCCATGGGGTTGCATTGGGTTTTGTGAGTGAGCATGTTTTGTACCTTCATATGGGCATGCCCTGATATCCATTCAGGTTGAGTGTTGCGCTAAAGCGCCAACCTAAGGCTCCCAAGGTCCTTGGTTCGAATCCCTGTACAGCAACTTTATAGCCAAAGTTGATGGTGTAGAAGTGATTTTTGTGTAGATGATGTAAATGGGTTTTCGTGCCTGGTGTCTGAGCGATGTGTTCAGCTCTTAAGTGGTGCTCAGAGTGAAGTTACGATGGCGTATGGCGGGCATTTTCCAATGGTGTAGGCTTTACTGGCCCCGGATGAATTTGTGCAGACTTCAAAATGACCTTAAAATTGGTAGGCATCATTACACTCAAAGAAAAGTGCACATTTCAGGAGGACATAACAAACACTGGAAACTAATTCTACTGATATTCAACTTTCCTTCACTTGAAAGAATGCCATGTGGTGCATCTTGGCCAAAATAATGCGAAACATGTTTACACACTTGGAAATCATCAGTGAGGTCACTGAGGAAAGAAACCCGAGTCACGAACACTAAAAAAACAGCTGCTGCTAGTGCTTTCCGGCAGATCAGGCTCCTTACGAGGAACTAAAACTAAATTAGATAAGGACTCTTTCAATATTTTTTTGGAAAAGCCCTATTCACCCGCACTTGAAATTTGCGAATATGTCTTGGCTTCCTTGGCTAAAGAAAGATACTGATGTTTTTGAGAAAGTTCAGTGGCACGCAACAAAGAAACTTACTATGTTGCACTTTCTTGGCTACGGACAATATGAGCTTCACTGAGCTTTAAAACTCTGACTAATCCCAGGAAACAGGGTGTGATCATCGAGACTCAACATGCTAAGACAGATTTTTCAGATATTATATACGAATAATATTTTTCAGAGTTCCAAGACAGGTCTACCAGAGGATGCTACTTTAAGATGGACAAACCATCGGTTCGTCTTGATGTACGAAAAAACTTCTTTTCTGTTGTGATTATTAATGATTGGAACTCTCTTGGTAAGGCTGTTTTCAGTGACTGCTATACAGTTAATACATTGAAGTGACGTCTCAGTAGTACCGCCGTTAAGCCTTGAAGGTGCCAGAAAGCGTTTCCCCAGCAACAAGCTCATTAGCTTTCACTGTGTATTTTGTATATTATGCAATGCAGACAGGTCTGACTTCGGGGTTGTCTGTTTTTGTGCATCATGATTGTTTGACCCATGGTATGCCCAATTTGGTTAGTGGGCAGAGTTGACCAAGTGGTTGCAATCTGGATGCAATGGTTGCGAGCTACTGTATGATTGGTTCTGATATTTGGGTCAGTTTCAAGTTGTGTTTTTGGCTGTTTAGTGCATTGGATAACTGTACTGTCGTTTCGGGCAGGATGGTCATGTGCCTGCCTTAGCGTTATTTTATTTCCCCCTTGTGGTTGGTTCAGTGTGCCTTATTGGGCATGGGGCCCTAAACTGGTGAGTGTCATTGGTGGGCTTTGTTATGTCGTGGGACAGCGGCGACATGTGTGATTGCAGTACCGAGTGGCAGTGGGGCACTGCACGTTGCGAGATTACATTACATGAGATGTGATTAGGAATGCCAGAGAATGATGGTGATGCAGCACACTGGTAGCAAGAACAATTTTGAGTGAGTTGTCTCTTCGTGCTGCTGTCATAGTACATACTGTTTCCGCGGTAAGCCTGTTTGAACGCCTGCTGAAATAGTTCCCCCCGTGGCATGTGGGCCTCGGGCTGAGTACTATGCGAGATTTTTCGGACGTGATTGTTACCAAAGGAGGCATAGGTTGCCATTCCTTAACATGCAGCCTGCTTGTATTGTGTGCGTGGCACAGTGATGTGGTTGGTGCTACCAGTGGGTAGAGTGTGAGATTAAACCTCGGACCTTGTGCGTCCTGGGGTTGCTTATTGTTGTTGCATTCGCCACACATTACGAAGCTTACGAGCTGAGGGGCGAGCTGTGTTTGTCGAGACCAGATGCCATGCTGTTATCCTACATAAGGATAACAATGGTATGGTAGTTTTTATAACTGTTTGTAGGTTACGTATATGGTTTTCATTGGGTTCTTGTTTGGCATTTGCCTGAATAGATTTGCCTATAGGTTGCTTGGCTACTGACTAGTGTGATAATCGTCAGTGCTGTCCAGCAATGTTTGCTGGAATGGTGGAGTCATTACAAGTTTGGGTATTTATCTATATTGGCTGGTACTACTAGGTTGCTTCATTGCACGTGGTGAAGATGTTGCTATAGGTGTAAGGTATCATGGTGATCACTAGCTAACAACCAGTCCACCCGAAGGCACGACCGCTATGGAGGATACGATGTAGAATTTTAACCAGAAAACATAACTTTTTTGCAGGAGAATTGTAATTCTCGAGTATCCCACTGTGCTGTTATACCATGGGATCCTGCCCACCTCCCTTAAAAGTAAGTGTACAGGTTCCGTGAAAAGTGGTGATAGCGGTAAGAAAAGCAGCGAGCGTGCGTACTGGCAGTGGGGACACCAAAACGAAAGTAAGGTGAAAGAGTCCAAGTGCATTTTTTTATTCTGGCCTTGGCAGGGATCAGCGGTAGGAAGGCGTTAAACCCAATGGTAGAATCGGACACTCGAAGAATTACAATTCGCCTGCAAAAACAGGCATGTTTTCGTGTAGAATTGTCAGATAATTTTAAATACCATGTATACTACTGTGGTAACCCTTTTTGACATGCATTGACATACATTTTTTAAGGCATGGAAAAGAAAACGAATGTCTTGCAGCCAGAGGAAAAAAAGACTGTTGCATACCACGAAGCTGGACACGCTGTTGCAGGCTGGTTTTTAGAATATGCTGATCCTTTGTTAAAGGTAGATTGATTGTCCATAATTATCTTTCAGTTGCCATCAAATACCATATCTAGCGAATTATCTTCTTTTTTTATTTTCAATTAGGTGTCAATAATACCTCGTGGGAAAGGTCTAGGATATGCCCAATACCTTCCCAAAGAACAGTACTTGTACACGACAGAACAGGTAATGGCTGATTTCACTGTTCCCTACGTATTACCTACGACCGTTGGTTGAAATATGTTAAGGTTACTGTTTAGTTTTTATGGAATCAACTTAGAATAAATGCCTGAACTTAATGTGTATCAGTAATGAGTTTTATTGTGTGGCTGTTACATGCTAATGTGATTATTATTTTCGTGGTGAAATAACAAAAGATGACGGTGTTTTTTTGTTTTTTTGTAAGTTGCTTGATAGGATGTGCATGACCCTCGGCGGGCGTGTGTCAGAGCAGATTTTCTTTGGCAAGATTACCACTGGCGCTCAAGATGATCTGAAGAAAGTTACCCAAAGTGCTTATGCTCAGGTAATTATGCCTAGCTAATAGGCACATAGGCACTAATTTAAAGTACTATGCTGACATGTGACGGCTAATCCCATAGTCTAACAGGTTACTATTTGTGTTTAAAGTTGCTGTAATTTTGGTTCCCAGTAAGCAGTGAATAAACACAATTTTGTAACTGTAGGTAGTCCATTTTGGGATGAACGAGAAAGTTGGCAACTTATCGTTTGATCTGCCCCAGCCTGGGGAAATTGTAATGGACAAACCATACAGTGAGTCAACTGCACAGCTGATTGACAGTGAAGTTCGAAAACTAGTACAGGCGGCATATGATAGGACTCTTAGCTTGCTTCAGAAGCACAAGGATGATGTAGAAAAGGTAAGCTTTTTGGTTTTCATTTTTAGTCATTTTGTTGCTCTCAACATTTAATAAAACATTTTACAAACGTCATTTTAATATATCAACCACGAGTTGAAAGCTCAAACCAAGTTTTGGTCTCAAACTTCCTGAGAACTACGGTCTCCATGAACTACGCAGCATTACAAAATGAGAGACCAGTAGCAGTTGAAAAGGACGTTAATTTGACTATTTCCCTTTTTTCATCCTCCTCCTTTTACCTTTGTCTCTAATTTTTGCATGGGATATTTTTGTACACCCCAATTCAATCCTCCTTTTACTGTGCATTCTTTTTGGTTTTTTATTATAGTTTGTGACTGTTTCTTTTTTTTTTTGTATATATATTTGGCATCCTCCCCCCCCCCACTTTCAGTATTATACGAAGCTATAAGCCCGCAACATTGATGGCGCATGCAGTGAGTGTTACTCGACCTACTTCAAAACTATTCAATTTGGCTCTAATAACCAGCATCTAGTAAATGAATATGTCTTTATATAGTATTGTAGCCAATTGCTATCCGTTTTAGAAGGCTACGTTTGATGTGCAGTGTCATCATTATTATAGTTGATTTCGACTCTTATGCGAACGGTTTGTCTGTCTGAGTGGGTGTTTGTGTGTTCGCGCTATAATCTTTTAACAATTAATGGATTTGTGTCAAATACTGCATACAGATTCTATGCCACATTTCTAGGTCTAAGTTCGAAAATAGGTTGAACATGTCGGGTAAATCCTTCACTAGAACTAATCAAAGATTTTTGTTTGTTGCCAATGTATGGAGTTCGTTATTTTTTCTTCAACCGACTTGACGTCATCCATCCACCGGCCAGTGGCTGGTAACTACGTAGCCTTCGTCAGCGGCTGACGTTACTACCAACCGACCAATGGCTGGCAACTATACAGAGCGTTCGCCTAAATTATTCTAGGTACTGGACGTTGGCACGTGGCCCCTTTCGTGAGGGGGGAAGGGGGGGAGAAATATTTAAAACAACTTCTACTGTATGACATTTGGTTTTATTTCAGGGGATGGAGGACGGGAGCGAATTCTTAAAACTGTTTTTGGGCAATAACTTTGTTATCTAGTTATTTCCTCCATATTCTCCATATCAGTCGGGCCGTGTGGCAACGTCGCCAACGCCAAGACCAAACAGTTTGCAGGCTAACAGGGCACCTCCCCTGCCAGAAAGCCAAACGGTGCTGAATATTTTCAACGCTGATTCATTTCACTATTATTTTAATTTAACTTCTAGTTTTAAAAACGAAGCCAATGGAAGAATTGTAGTGGGCTTGTCTTTAAGTGAGAGGTGTGGGCCGTCACGCCATGCCATCGTAGCTGACCAAAAACTAGCAACACAAGTGACTGCCAATTTTATGAGGTGCGTACGCACCGTGGAACCGCTACCAAGAAATCATTTGGATTTTTGGATTGCATTCTTTAAGGAGGGATAATTAATTATTCACTGGTGTTGGGTAATTAGCCATATCGATCACTGAATTAGCAAGAAAAAAAAACAAATTAACTCTTACTATAATTGTTTTAAACAAGTTTATTAGTGTAGCGGTTATTATCCTAATCTGAAGGGATGGAAGTAAATTATGATGTTAGATATTTACACGAATATAAGACGCACAGGGGTGTGAGAGCAGAATAATGTTAATTTGAGCCGAGTTTGCAACAGAAGGGTTGAATTTCAAGTACCGTTAGAGTATTTGGTGAACATAGTTAGCAAGTTTCTTTTTTTTTTTTTTTGGTTAGTTACAAGTAAGGCTGTACCGATCCTATCCTGCTGATCCAATCATTGCTGATCAGAGCGTGGTCGGATCGATTGGCAATACGATCATATTTTACCAGTAACCAATCCAATTTTATTTACTTATCATACAGATAATATCCTATTTCATTTTCTACATCGTATTTGTAATAATTGACGTTAAGAATTAGCAGCTCCTGTTTAAGTCATTTCGATTGCCTACTAATTGTAATTTATTAGCAGCAAAGATTTTTTCACGATCGCAGCGTAGAGAAACAAATTTCGATCACTTAAGTCATCGCTGGATGCTGTACTTCTCGCCTGGGTCACACGAACTATTAGTGTTACATGAGCAAAGCCCTCACGTGCATGTACACAATAGTGTCTTTCTGATTGAATTGTGCAAACGCTATAATGTTTCCATTAGTTCTGCTGGTTTAGCCCTTTACGCTATGATCAATCGACAAGCGATCGGCAAGGTTGAGGTTTCTCCGCTGATCACATCAAAATCGGACTGGAGGCAAAACTGCTACTCGGTACAGCCTTAGTTACAAGTACATTGCTTCTTAATTGAATGGATGTGTTTATGTGGACAAGTGGTTTTCCAGTTTTAGTATACAACTTAAAAACAGTTAGGGCTGCTTTAGTGGCTTTTACTCTACACACCGGAAAGCCCTCCTCGAGATGATGAGGTTGTTGTACTAGAATGTCAAAAATTGATAATATTTGTTTCATTTTGTGAAAATTATTGCATTTTGACCGGAATAATTTTCTTTTGAGTATACAGAGCGCCTCCAGCCGAGTCAAATTTTTCGAGTATAGCATGCTTCTACCAGACATGAAAGTCTTACATCGTTTCTTTCAGCTGATTAACTCATTTTTTGGTTTCAAAACCTAAAAATACATTAACAACCTGGCTTCATACCTCCTTTTTTCTCGTCTTCAACCAAAAGACACTTCATCCCTGCCTTATTAAAGATACTTTATTTAATTGAAACTTATTGCTTTCACTGCAGCCTCGTCTTCAAACCACGCCCAAAATCATAACCCTGCTTGTGGCATTTCAATATGCTATCCATTAGTGTTAGCTGCTAACCCCAAGTCTGTAACTCAATTAGCATTTTCATTACAGTATTTAACAAAAACTAAAGTTTTCGGAAAATAGATCCTCTAAGGAGTCTAAAATCTATAGAGTTACTAAAATATTGTCATTGGATTTATTGCAATTCAAGATAGTAACTACTAAGCATAACTACAAATAAATGTAACATTCTACCGTCCACAGCCTTATTGGAAAGTCATCCCTCCTAAATTCTTAGCCTTTTATTTATTTATTCCTATTTGCTATGTGACACCGTGAGACAGCGTACATTACGGTACTGGGGACAGAAAAAGTGGCATCCGAGACCTAATTTCTCTTCAAAACAGTTTAGATTACTTGTAACTGACTAATGAAATCATTCAGAATTCACGTAACGTGAACTTGTGTGTGAACAGCACTGTGTGAAATCGTTACATAACATGAAGCAATTTTGTTCCGAGTGCTACACATGTGTTGGCCTAGCCTAGTCCCTCCTCCCTTTTTAATCCGCCAATATATACAGCACTACAAGCCCTGCATGGCACACAATACACCACCTCTCTCTTATTCACCACCTCACCCATGGTGACGCCATCTCGTACTTAATGCGTCACTCGTCTAGCTCTACCTCCAGGGGGAACTGCCTTCTACTGGATCGATTTTTACTTCAGTCCCTTATCGTTCCTCAGGTAAGTCTGAAGCCCTTCTTTCGGAGAACATCCCGGTTTCGATCTGCCACACCATCCAAGCAGGTAAGAGTCGGGAGTCATTTTGCTTCTCTTCTTTCCCCTGTCTCATACTTCCCTACTCCTCTCCATTGTAGCTTTCTTCATAAGTCTGTTTAGCAGCCCGCCAGGTTAGCCCATCTTGAGAAATCTTTCTTTTGCATTTTGAAGATGTGGTTCAGCCAGACGTGAGTCACTAGCATTGCGCTCTAATCTGGAGAACTCGTTCTTGGCAATGGTGTTCTACTGCTCCCTTGGGTGTCCCGAGAAGTATGGGATACCTTGCTCCGTCACCATCATCTTCCTAAAAGGTTAAAAACTGTCACTTCCATGAGTTTTCCGTGCCAGCTGGATGCCCAAGAACGCGATCTTACCCTCCTTTTTTTCCTCCGCCACAAAGGTCAGATCGCCCCGCCACCTGTTAATCTTTTTTCTAACGTCCTCCAATACTCTAATTGGTCACTGCCAGCACATTGTCCACGAACCTCTTCCACATTTTTACTCCCGGCAATCCTTTCACTATAAGCTTGGGGAACTACGTAACATTACTAGTGGCATTTCAACTCTTCGTGACTGTATGGTGCCACCACTTGCGTACGGCAAGCACTATGATTTAAATAACGTGTCCATAACGAGTAGAAGGAAGTTTAGACAAGTTGGCCGGAATGTTGGTTTATTTTACCAAACTTGAATTTGAATTTTGAATGAAAATTCGACAAAAAGCCTACTGGCTTATGATGTCGAGTATTCCCTAGTACCAATTTTAATATTAATAGTCTTAGGGTGGTATAACAGAAGGCAACACTATCAATTTGTTTTTGATTGTGAGAACTGAAGGGGATTTCACCACTTCAACAAGCAGCTTTGGCTACACACTCTGAAAGCAAATGACTCTTGTCGTAATGATGTCCGACAACCGTAGCTCCATTGCTTCTAGCCCTAAGATCATCAGTGACAACAAGCCAAGATTCCTCAAGTGGGTTATTAGAGTTAATAGTCTTGTATGCAAAGATCTCTGCGAGAACGCTGGTAAGCCAGTATGGGAAATATGAGTCATCGTAAACGTTCACTGTATGGCAGATTGGATAAACCAATGACCTAATTACTTCACAATATTTATAATTTTAATCTCAGCTCTGGGACATTCATGGTTAAAACAAGTAGAAGTACATGACAAAGTTTAACCAGTTTGACTAGTTTGTGTGGGTCTTGTTGGAACTCTGGAAGTTTACTTGATTCCCAACATAACTGTAAAGTAGAGTTGCGTTTTTGGAGTCCTTATCTGGCGAGAGTCTCAAGAGCTCTGAAAACTCTTCTTCAATTGGACCCAAGATAGTGCTATCTTTAGGGCCTGGTGGAGTTGTTTGGCTTTAACCAAGTTTAGGTCATCAACTTCACTAACTACCTCCTTCCGGTTCAAATTATAGTGGGGCTACTATGATGTCTAGGGACGGAGTTGATAGCTCCAAACCTGGACTACAAGTTAAAGGCTTATTTTCACTCAACTTCGTTTGTAATCTAGTCACAGCGTTGACTATAAAATAGAAATAGGCGTCTTCATGCCTTCCCCCTTCCACCAATGTTTGCGAGAGAACAGGACCGGATTAAGGTTACTTGGGGCCCTGGACAAAATTCTTGAGGCTGCCCCCCCTCCCCTTCCTATAGTTCTCTTCTACGTAAACAGCTCCTTTTTTAGGGGCAAATGGAAGAAAATTGTCGGAAGAGGAAGAATTTTAGAATTTTACTTCTCAATATTTTCGGCTTATTCTGGCCATTTTTTTATTTTTTTATTGTCAATCATTATGAGAGAAATGTTGTTTTACTGAAAAAGTTTTCAGCGGAGCCGGGGGCCCCTTAGAACTTCGGGGCCATGGGACAAATGTCCCTAATGTCCCTGCTTTAATCCGGCCCTGCGAGAGAACTCTTAGCAACATTTGGAAGTTTTGAGACTGTTATGGTCGGTAACAAGGGCTTCCGTTTTGATTGGCCCACACAGTGTTACTAGTGTGATGCGCTCTAACACATGCACAATAGTTTGCCCTGTGAATGCACTACTGCAGTCAATAAACTTGCCAGTAAATTGATGCGGCTGAACGAGCTTGTGATCAATCACATCGTCGGTCGAAGTCCGGCCTCTCAAAACCTTACACGGCTACCCCTTTTACGGTCCATTCAGAGGTGTATTTATTTTAAACAAGGAGTTACATAAGTAACTTCCTTGTTTGGTTTGTCTGGGTAACCGGGTTTCTTTCAATGTTAGCAAGACCTGTCCAGGTTTGTCACAATGTGGTTTTTCTTTGCCATTTTTGTTGGCGTCGCGTACTCTGTTCCACATAGGGAGTGATCGGACCCAAAATTTACCGATGCTTCCATTGCCAGTACTTGTATCTTTTGGCAGAAAGGCCTCCATGAATAAATTTTTTTAAACAAATATCACTAAAAAAAATTTTATTCAGACACATTTGAAACTAGCTTAACTCAAAGTTGCTTGGATAATAAACCGAACTTATCAAAATGATCACGATGGTAACGCAAAATCGTATGTTGACAAATTGCTCGTAAAAGTTGATAACTGAAAGGTGCGCCTACTATCTTTAATATGCAGGATAGAGGTTGAATAACTATATGCTCAAAACGGTAGTAATAAAATATTAAAATAAAAAACATTGTAATTTTTATTCCAATTTTTTTTTTCTTCTAATGACCTAATATCGATTACTCCTTCCCGGTCGTCAGCGTAAAGAGCACCCTTACCAGTATCCGCTAGTTCATGGACCAAAGGCCAAACACGTACACACTCCACAGTGAATAATTAAAATACACTCCAAAATAAAACTTGTTAAGGATTCCCGCCAAGCTTTTCGGCCGTGTGAAGTCGTGATATCAATTGCCAAGGCTTCTTTGCCAAGCTAATCCCACCGAGTAATACAGTAGTTCGCAGGTTAAATGAAATA